>CAVNZK010000078.1:0-239205 GCA_963693345.1 Pieris melete
TAACTTTAGTCAGTTCTTTATCGTTCTGCTGCTAGTTAGTTAAGCAACTACTTAAGAAACTTTTTCATTTATTAAAAGTTGATTTAGCGAGGCTTTGATATCCACTCGAAAACGATACAGCTATTCATACCGTCCATGTCATTGATCTTCAAATGTCATGAACCTTTTGTAAATTATGACCTATTCATTTCCCTGTAATTACCTGGTACATCCGGAAAAGAATTTTAAGGACTAATTATGGTACATTTTAAAGCTCACCCGGACCTTCCATAAAAGGCTGTTCATGGCACAGTAAAATATGGTTTGCAGACCTACAAGGGCGTGTTGATTGCCTGTCCCAATTGTTTTGCGAACAATACAAAAAAAAAAGGTTTCGATGGGAAGGCAAGTTTGTTTAATTAAGTTAACTATTAAATTGTTTAGCGAGTAATTGGTATACCTTAATAGGTTTATAATAAATAGTAGTATATAATAATAGTAATATAATAAATAGGTGAATATTTCACGCAGAAGCCTGGGAAGGCTGTCACGCATCTCGTTTTCATTGGACTATGAACTCTCGAGTCAAGGCTTGTAGTTGCTTAATCTTCCGTGAGACAAAAAAAATACAATTCTGAATTTCGAAGGTATTGTTTCAAATATATTTAAATATTTTCCATGACATGGAAGGACAAATAAGGGGAAACAATTATAATGAAATATATAATATATTTAGTTTAAAAATTCATAGAAATAAAAATTACCCATTTGGAAGTAAGTAGGAAACTATGTAATTACAAGACAATGTTCCGCATTCTTATAAATAATTATGGTTTACGTAAGAACCCTCGAGATATCAAAGTAAAAGTCAAATTTAGTATCAAAACTTCTGAATAATGAGTGATTTAACATAATTTAGGAAACAATTGTTTGAATGAAATATTTTTTAAACAAATGAACGACGCTATTACATTAAATATAGCAGCTAAAAAGGCTTCAGAGGTTTTCGCTTCGACCGTTTGGAGTCGATTCTGGAATGAATCGAAAACATTCTCATATAAAATAAATTAATTAAAATTCTTAATTTGTAAGAACTATTAAAAAGTTAAAAATTTATAAATGAAAAAAATCCAAATTTTATAAATGTATTTTATCTCAACGAAGATTGTCCTCTGAGAAAGAAATGTATGTAGGAAATGTTAATTTTAGGTACTTTATTTATTGTTTGTATAAAACATTTTATAGTTCGATTGTGGAATGTCATTGTAGGTCTGAAGGGCTTCTACTTCTATATTGGTAAACATGAATCAGCCTGCATTAATTAAATATATTCAGATACACGCTGGTAAAAATATATTAATATAAACCGCTTTTAAAATATCTTAAAGTAACTGGTATTTAAATAAATGTATTTCGATGTTATATAATATAGCTGGAAGGACCTCGAAACATGTGTGTGACTTTCAATATTAATATTCCGTTGGCTTTTTACATTTTGCTTGTACAAACTTGAACGTAAAAACAAAATGTTAAATATCAAAATAATTCATATAAATGTATTTCATATTTCTTAAACTCTCAAAACCCAATACAGTATTGAATACATAGGGCATAAAATTTTTGAAGTTGTACTTCTTTTGGTGCGTTAGGGAAATATGATGAGAGTATATTTTTACGATGCGCGCGCACACCGTCACAAAAAACCGACAACCTCTAGTTAGCTATAGTCAACATTTTATATTTTTTGAAATATAGTTCATTTGGCGCGTTAGGGAAAAATTATGAGAGTAAATTTTATCCATGGTTAGTGCAGTTTTTTCTTCAAACGTAGAATAAGGCAAAAGATAAAATTTTTGAAAAGATTCTTATCATCTATCTATCTAAGTACACACACGTTTTTTTATCACTCGCTTAAATTGTCGTCTCTAGCTTTGAAGAACAATAAGCCTACAAAGATCGCCTTTATAAAACTATATTTGATGTAAAACTTCGTAATGTGTTCTTTATAATTTACTTAATATAAGGTTAACTAAGTATTATTACTCCAGTAAGCTTATAGCTTCATGGAAAGAGCCTACCAATTATTAAAAGGCAATGCACTCGCGAGCCCTTTGGCATTGAGAGTTATTTACTGCGTACATACCTATCACCTAAGATCAGGTGCGCCTCCTGATCGTATGTATCTTCTACAAAAAAAAAATGTTATATATGTACTTATATATTTTTTTTTTTTTTTTTAATATACATACAATTTATTAACATATAATTATCACTAAAACTAATAATAAAATAATATACATTGAAATAAATAACTAAACTTAACATAAACTAAAATATATCATTAAAAGGAATATATAAAATTATATAAATATGTATGTTACAAGACATTATTAATGTTTTTAGTTAATGCGTGCTGCAGTACATTGTTACTTATTTTGTTTTGTTATTAAAGTCTCGACTCTTATGACGTATACCCTATTTATCTAATTAGTATGGATAAGTACAAATTTTATTTATACAGTAATTCTGTAGAAATATGTATATGTACTTATTTTATACATGTATCAGTTCAATGCCTGACGTCAGAAAACAAGTTTTGCGTTATTGTTAATTGAAATCTAAACGTTTTAGGTAAAACCCGGCCTTACTGACGTATTCAATGCCAATTTATAACCCCAACAATAATTCGAATGTTTCTTGTATTGACCATTGTATTTTTATTATAGATACCGAACCAGTACTAAAAATGTAAGTAGTACGACGCGGATTATACTGAATATCTACGACGCAAATCTATGTAGAAACGACTACGAATATATAAGGCTAAACATATAGTATATCTGTAACTGTTTTGATTGAAAAAAGGCAAGATTTGTCACATACCCATTAAAAATATAGCACGACGACGAGCCAAGCTCGGCGGTATTTAAAACCGTGGTTTTGCAATGATACACCGGCGAGCTATACCGACGAGCCATAAAACCGCGGTCTTACCCGTCCGTCGATCAGGCCCTTTACATACGAGTGAAATTCGAGTCGAGCATTTGTCGAGTCCACACCGGTTTTCTAATGTAACATATTATGATTTTATTATATTATTCTGTAAAATAAATAAATTAAAAATAAAAGAAGCTAAGTATACATGTTTCAAATACAATACGTGACTCGTAGAAGTTTAAATATAATTCATGTGTAGATGAAGATATTAATTTATCCCTAATGGGAAAGGCTTTAGTCCATACTGCCAGGTTCTCATGTTCTTGGTAATGATTGGAGAATTTTGGTAGTTTTAAAGGCCAAAGCCAC
Source organism: Pieris melete (assembly GCA_963693345.1). NCBI lineage: Eukaryota > Metazoa > Arthropoda > Insecta > Lepidoptera > Pieridae > Pieris > Pieris melete. The sequence continues at coordinate 3,286 of CAVNZK010000078.1, forward strand.
GTCTTACGTAGTAAGTAGTCCATCTTTCTCCCCTGTAGATTAAGAACTAGCACTGTCAAAAACTGACTTTATCGTTTTGACGTATACGAACACTTGACTCACTCTATTTACCACAGAACAATTCATAAATAACGAAATATTGAACAGGTTTACAACTAGTACTTTTCAATACATACAAACAACTTGTATTATTCCGAAATTGATAATCAAGAACAGTTTATATTTATGTGTGTTTTACCACTCGAAACGCCTTTAAAACACATTTTTGTACATCGTATTAAACAATATGTTATCTAGACATATAATAAAATTGTTATGACTGATGCTTAACACGGACCCTAAAATGCGGTAGAATTTTGAAATGTAAAATAAATATTGCAATTTATGATGAAAACATCAATTAAGAAAGAGGTTTTGGAAATTCCATTGCTAACGGAACTGCCTTGCGATTCTGTAACTCACTTTTCGAACTCACACAGCGGTTTTCACAGCGGCGGCCTCACTCAAATCAGTCGTAAAGCAGTCATTTTACGATTTGGCATTATTTATTTATCAGAATTCCTTATCAGAAAAGGGAGTTACAGAATCGCAAGGCTGTGGTATAATCACTAGCTGTCTTTTTGGCCTAAAGGTCTAGATACCAGGCCATAAACTCCAAAAAAAAAAAAAAAAAACTAGCTGTCTTTTAAGATTAACTTAGCTAGGTAAGCAAAGACGCCGTGAAAAGCTGATTGTTCGCATTTAAACCTTCACAAACCAGAAATCGACAAGGAACTGTACACAACAGGTTATAAAATTTAAATACGCAGATAAAATTTTATTTAGATATTTCAAAGATTTTTTGTTCTATCTTATTAGTGATAAAATTTATAATATTTCGTAATTAATTATTAATTTTATTTATAATAAGAGAACGAAACATTATTTCCTAGTCTAATTTACCAGATACATACATTTCATCTCTTGTTTTAATTTGTAATAGACAATTTTATTAACTTTTTGCGACGTTCTTATTTTGTCAGGCACTGACATTTCTTGCCCTAAGAAGTAGCTAAAGAAATAATACTCAATACCTTATTTTAAAAAAGGACATTTTACTGTTTTAAATAAGTCGATAATTGTTAAGGTTACATTTAATTTTAAAGAACCGTTGCACACAATATATTTACTATTCATTTTAGCAACCAGTATTGGCCTAATATATATAAGGGTTCGATCCCCGGCTGTGCACCAATGGAGTTTCAGTCTTAGTGCGCATTTAACAATCGCTCGTACAGTAAAGGAAAATATCGTAAGGAAACCGGCATGTGACAAATCGAAAAATCGATGGCATTTGTCTATGAAATAAAATTATCATAGAAACGGATGCAATCTGAGGCCAAAACCCATATTATATAACCCTATATTGGCACTGGATTATTATTTTAATTCACCTTCGGAAACCAAAGAAGGGTATAATGCTCTACAGCGCTTAGGGTAAGACTTAGAAATAGACTTAAAGTGAATCATGGCTATGTAAAAATCCTTCTTATTGATATTTTGCTAGCAGTGAATTGCTTACACAATTTATGATTTAAGGAAAACGTTCAACAATTTGATTCGATGCCATTAAATTAATGACATTTCCTTTAAGGTGAACCACTAAAATAAGTTCAATGTAACGCTTTGTGACCAGTGCCTAAGTAGTCTTTGTTTTGTGATACTATAATTCTAATGATTACGATGTTCTTCCTTGTAATTAAACTATTTAAGGTATCCTAATAATTGTGTGATGGTTTTTTGCCAATAACAAAATTAAAAATATTTTCCGCTAAGTCCGCATCTTCCTTTAAAACTCTACTGTTCAAGCATTATCTACCCATACCTAATTTAGAAATTATCGTGATTCGTGTGACCTTTTCATTGTCTATATATGTTTAAATTGATTTATTTTGTTCTATCGTTTTAGCGTTTTGTAACATAAATTACAAGAAGCATACATAATGTGATCGATAAATGAAAAACGTAATACAATAAAAAGTAATAAGATAAATTACACCCGGTTTACTCTCTGGTTGACAGCAATGTAATGTTATAGAGATTGAAATTTGAACCCCATAGGTAATCATCATCTACACAGGATATTATAATTAAAACCACAGAATTAAATGCTTCCAGGGTCATTGTTCTGAGTATTAATCGCTCAGAAACGTTGGGCAGTAAATCACCAACCGAAGTCCGCGCAACTGGTTTAACAAGGACAACCAACGCGACCATCTAAAATTGCTTGAAATACCTCATATTTATAAAATGACAGTTTGGACTGGCTATAAGGAACTTACTTACAAAATATTAATGTTGTGCAGTCCAAAGTCCTAAATGCCCGCTGCATTCTCGACTTATGATTGCAACGTTTTTTTTATGTTTTTATTGTTTGTGGTTTTTTTTCATCATCGTTTGTTTAATCTGTGTAATGTACTGGACATTACACAGATTAAACTTTTATGGACTGCATATAATAATAATATAATATTTTAGTTTTATATATGTTTTCCTTTAAAGAAGGAACTTCAAACAACCAACTATGAATTACACACATTTTGAGACATACACGCCATTATGTGTGGCAGAATATGCGAACTTTAGATAATACCATTTAATCACCATAATATTTTTGTTCCATATGCAAGTAAAGTATTATTATTATTGATTGCAACTGATGCAGTCTGTGGTATAGTTATACCACAGACTGCATCAGTTGTATCATATGTAGTTACATAATCACGTAACGAATTTCATAGAATTTTTTGTAAGTTTTAACATGCATGCTTATGGATAAGCTAAACAACGTTTTGCGCTTTTTAACATTTAAATTTTTATGCTTGATATTAGTTTCCCAAATATCATTTGGGAATTTAATAAATCTCTCAATAGGTACCTCAGCTAATTATTAGAGCTAAAATACAGAATAATTTGCTTGTTTAATATACGACAGTTAATGTGCTCATAAAACTGTTTAAATTACAAAAGTACCCAAAATTACATTACATTTGAACTAAAACCGAAAAAGCTTTTGCGTGATACTTGATATTTATACTTAATGTTAACAAAAGGTGAACGTACGAATATTACGTGCAAGATCGGGATCTTAATAATCAATAATTCTACACGTAGTTGAATTGTATTTTATTTATATTATTCATGAACTTGCCTTTTATATTATTTTTTTCCATTTTCTATTACACGCGTCAATATTAGATGAAGAACGTTATTCTCTATTTAATTCATGAGAAGGACTTCAGCAAGCAAAAACGAATAAAGACATATTTTCAAATTTAACCAAAAGAAATCATCCTGGTCATCGATTTAATAACATAACACATTTAGTCAGGTGCTCTTTGTGGGTGTATTTGAAATTTAACGGAAATGTGATTTGTGCAATAAGTTTGGTGTGTTTCTATATTACCACAAATTGACATTTAATTAAATATTTAATGAAAAAGTACTGTGAAATATACATCCATAGATGATTTATTTTTCTATATCAATTACTATTCAAATATTATTTATCTATATACAAATTACTTATTCCGATATTAATCTTCATTACTAAGTTGTAAACTAAAATTATTTACGTACTTGTAGTACAGAAATCATAATATATAAACAATAAACATGTTTAACATTCAAATTAAAGTAAGTTAAATTTTATGAAACAAACATTCATAAAATTTAATTTACAAACCACGTCCTAGCATTAAAACCGGCAAAACAAATTATATTTCTTTATCTCTGTAATTTCCTGAATAATATTACCATTTATATATAGCCTGTCTGTCCGTACTCCATAAACAGAGTGGGAAAACCTACTTGCTATTCGAGCATTATAACCAATGTTCTGGTAATTAATTTTGTTTTCATGCCAGTAATTAGAGACACAAAAAATTAATTTGCCATATAAAGAACGGTGTCAGTAATAAATTTTGCAAAAAATTAGCAATGTAACGTTAACGCTTTGTCGTATTTATCAAAACCGCTCTACCTATTATTCCACCACCGTGGTTTAGTGGTTAATGGAGCAACAATAATGCTTTATCTAATCAATGAAACAGATGTAAAAATGTTCGTTTACGCGAGTACAGAAAGAGAGAGTCTCTTCCTGACGATTGATGCTGTGTTGAGGAAAAAAAATTATCCTTAATTTTTTTTATATTTAATAGCAGAAATGTTTAACCCCATGCTTTATTAAGGGGTAACTGACCTTCTAGCACACAACCTGATCACAAAGAGCACCTAAATCATGCAACCTTAAACGGCAAATTTATTTAACGTCGTTATAATGTAGTAAGGATTTGGTTTTGTGAAAATTTCGATTTAAAATGCTTATACCCTTTGTCTGTCTAGAATTCGATACTTTCCTGCAATTATATATAATTCCTGATTTTCTCCTATTATAACAACCTCCATATTTAAGAGTTCCTCAGTGATGAACCGATTGTAATAAATTTTGATGTAGAGTAGTAAAATAGAAAAAACTTGAAATATTTGATTTGATAAACAAACTTTAAATACTTTTGTCATTGTTCTTAGAAAAAAAAAACTAAGATATTTAGATATTAGGCCTATATGGGTTACTCGAGGTGGTTTTAGTGGATATTGCTCACCCAGTCTCTGAATAGCAGAGATTTTGGCGTGGGTCGAGTCCCACATACCCCTGTTCAGGGGATGTGCAAATGCATGTCCACCTCGGATTTCTAAAAAAAAACAAAGAAGGCCTATATGGGTATCTTGGTCTTCTATAGAAAACTAGCTGATATGTAAAACATATCAATAAGGAAAAACAATCTTTGAGTGGGTTGATATGACTGGGTTTTAATTTAAAAAATTAAGGGTCGATTCGACCAAACTTCAATTTATACACGAGTAACTATACCAAGAATAATCTATTCCATGATTTTAATCTCGAGTAAATCCATAGTCGTTTGTCCACGTAATCGATGGTATAAAGGCGGAAACATACTACTAAAACGCGACGCGACGTGTCGTGTCGACACCCGATGTCCATCGTGCACATTACCAACACGCGACACCACGACACGCTTGCAAATTCAGAAGTCATTTAGCTGATTTATTCCCCGCGCAATGTGCCAGCAAGTTTTTACCAATTTGAGGTTCAGATTCGAGTAATGTTTGCAGCGCAATGGTGCACTGGATGATGTTATTTTTAAGAAATAAATTTCCCAGATGTCTATTTTAATTGAAATAATTTTTTTATGTGTATTGTATTTAGTATTTTTATTATATTTTTTTTTCAAATTCGCAAATCTTTCTGGCCCACCCTGTATTTTTCTAATAAACTGAATTGATTAGCAGGTTATTTGTATTAAACTAACAACATCCTAACTACCTGTTTTTGTCCTTGTATTGAGGTAATCTCATGTCATATAAAACAGATTATTGTTTCACCAAGTAAATTAATTGTTCGTCGTTCATTTCGCCAAATAAATCGAAAAATATCTAAGTATATAAATTGACATTCGTGTCAAAAACTCGAAAGCATTGACGCATGACGTCATCATCACAACATCCAAATCGATTGGATGTTACTGCGTGTGATGACATGGCATGTTGTCTATGTGCATCTGACCATATTAAATATATGGGATTGATAAGTACTGACATGCGTCGGATGGCGTGGTGTAGCGTCGCGTTTTGGTAGTATGTTTCCGCCTTAATTGTGCTAGGAATAACAATACGCGAATAGCAAGAGAATGGTGAACGAAAATAAAACTCGGCAAATAAATGTTGTTCTACAACGGGACAGTGTAAGAGCATACATCATGTCAACTCGATTTTGCCGTATTATAGTGTGAAAAAGTAGCTTTTAACAGGTGTCAAACGACAACAAAAAGTTTTTATTTCTTGTTTGTTTGAGGATTTCGTCTAAAAAGGAACTTCTGTTGAGCCCAGTTGAATTTCATTCTAATATTATAGAAAATAAAAAATCTAAAAACAAATAAATAAATAATAAATTGTTTAAACGTTTCATTACACAATGCGTTGACTTGAAATTAAAACACAGAATACATATTTGTGAAATGACAGAAATCAGCTGATTGGACTGACTGACGCCATTAAATTATTCTAGGAATAGCTGTTATTCCGTGCGAAACGGCGGTATAGTAGCAATTCCCGAATAAGCCCACTATTCTTAGAATTTGTAGTTGGTAAAACGTAAAATTGATTTACTCTCGATTAACTGACGATTTATTCTAAGATTAAGATTTACTCTTGTTTTGTTCGAATCGACCCTAAGAAACAGGTATAGTTTCGATGCGATTATATACTCATTTTTAAATTAGGAATTCCACGATATGATTGTAGTACTGAATGAAACTCCTTCCTTTTTTTTTATCAACGCTGTCGCGCATCAATGATATAAAACCTCTTTCAGTCCTCCATAAGGCTTAATTCCGTATTTAAGTCGAGATTCCAACGCGCTGTGTGTCATTAAGCAATAAAAAACCTGAGTTGCCGAAACAACTTGCGTCACAGCCTTACCGATTGACCGCTCTTAGTCGACAGGTTTTAAGTTAGTTCGCTGCCAGCTGCCGCCCCAGTCGCGCGCTTTATTCACAAGTTCTGTGTCTGTGTCTGTGTTCTGTGTGTGTTGTGTGTATGTATTGACAAGCAATATGCTTATAACGTAAGTGTTAACGGTAACAGGATTCTTGGGTTGAAGTTGGTTGGATTTATGGTTTCGAACTTTATAAGAATTATACAATCGACATTGTGTAAGAGTAATTTAATTCTTAATATTTAATACGTTTAATCATTAGCATATGAGTTTAATCAGCGTCGATTCATTCTTATAGAGTCAAAGCATATTTGCCTATTTTTGTAATGTTCAATCGCCTACAAATTTTTTTTGGGTCGACTAATTCCTAATTTTTAAAAAAAAATTATCGTCTTCAAACTTGTTGATTTAGTATAAGCCTATCATTTTTTATGTTAATACTATTCAAGATGCGGGAGTTAACGTATATACGTTATTGTTCAAACTAAGAGAATATCTTCCAAGATTCACATAATGCACAGAAAAGTTTCACTTTCCAATATTGCGTTGTGAACTGTCTTTTTGAGACTTCACGCTCAATATCGATTCTTATTCGAATTGTATTAGAGTCACATGATTATTAAGAAATTGTGTAACACTAATATCTAGTCACTTATATATTTGAAACACAAGTATAAATATATCAAAATTTAACCAGTGTTTCTCCTTTCAAATTATTTTAAATTCTAGCCTCTCGTATGCAAGAGGATAAAGTTTTCTAACGGTTAAACTCCTCGTGTGTAGAACGCCTTCGTACTAATAACTTGGACAAAAATTATGAAATGTGATGCTATTAAATGGAACTGGTTACCTAACACCGCTCACTCGATATATAAAATTATTAGCCGTCTGTCCGTACGTATACTGGTCATGGTCAAGTGTGAGTTGCATTTTGACATGATCCGTCTCACGCATACTTAATTATGTGACACAATTTATTTGCATATAGTCTTAATCTGATCGTTGAATTTGATATTGAGCAATGTTAATTACATTGTAGTAGAGATTTTCATTTATAACCGCTAGTATACTAGCCACTATACCTAAAACAAATTGTTTCGGATTATATACTTATTAATATGTCAAACGGACAAACATGGTTCTGATTTTAAAATCAAGGAAGCGCACTTGACGACAAAAATGACGTAAATTTGGCATAAAATAGAGCCAAACCATTTCGTAAATCGTGAAGCATGGAATAACCAGGTTAAATAAACTTTACCTATACCCACTATCACTATCACACTATAATTTATATATTTAGGTATAATTTTAAGTTTTAAAATTCTAATAAAGGTATTGTAGAAAATGGGCAGTGTTGGCCTAGTGGCTTCAGCGTGCGACTCTCATCCCTGAGGTCGTAGGTTCGATCCCCGGCTGTGCACCAATGGACTTTCTTTCGATGTGCGCATCTAACATTCGCTCGAATGGTGAAAGAAAACATCGTGAGGCATCGACATGTCTTAGACCAAAAAAGTCGGCGGCGCTATTGCCTATTAGATCATGAAACAGATTCAAAAATCTGAGGCCAAGACCTAAAAAGGTTGTAGCGCCACGGATTTATTTAATTTTTTTATTGTAGAAAATAGTGGTTTGGTAAGTTTTTGTAACTAAATTAATATTGTAGTAGCCTAGTAAAACTGGAATGGTATAAATACGGAAAAATAATGTGATATAATAATACTGTGTTCCGTATTAAGGTAACGATAAAGGTTAATGGGCTTGTAATTATTATAACTTAAGTTGTTTTCTGTCTTTTACTTATAATAATAACTAGTCGTTTCTTAGAGCGGCTGGACACTTTTTTATTTTTTGTAAATAAAGCCTATATTTAGGTATATAATATATATACAATAATGCTAAAATAATTATTATAATCGGTCCAGTTGTTTTTAAATTATTTATTACAACTTTACCGTATATATATATATTTCCTCTTTATAATAAGTAGATGAGTTTATCGTGCTTTTTTAACACCTTTTAAGAAAATGTTTTTTGCATAAATCATGATTTTATGGTATGGTATCATGGTTTTCTCGTTATTGCAAATTTTTTGTGTATGATGACGTTGCTATGGTAACAAGTTGAGTTAAATAAATTAATATTAATTCGTTATAAGGCGTATTATAAATGCTATTTAGATAAATCATAAATTATTCGTATAGTCTTATTAAGTATAAATATTATATTTGCATATATAATTATTTATTTAATTACAAAAAGAATTGCTCTGTTGAAACTCAAACACCGAAACCGGATGCTTATTCAAACTTTAATCTCAACGAAGGAATGTTTTATTTATCTTAGGTTTGTTTAATAGTACATTATTTTCACATACATTTTTGAGGGAAGAAAGGAGGTAAAATAATACTATAAATATTAATGTAAAAATCATTTTTAAGTTAGTTTCTTATTTAGATGAATTGCCAGTGAGTATTTATATAACATGAGCTTTAAAATTCGAGTCCCATAAAAAAATTCTAACACTAAGAGCGAAACTTGTATTAGTAAAAGAATTTTCACTAACTGGTTTAAAAAGCTCCAAAATACTTTTTCATAATATTGTTTAGTATTGACTCCTTATTTCCCATAGTCTCAAATATCTGTAACACTATTTATCAGTGTATGAGACTCAGTTCATACAGTTACTGTACAGATATATCCATTCTCCCGCAATCATGTGTCGTTGACAATATCGCCATTTTCTTATATCAGAAGTCATTCCATAGAAACATAAGAACTTAGTAGCTCAGTCTGTGTCCGTCCCATCCGTATACAGATTAGTAAAAAAATTAAATGTATATTTTCATCGTTGTTTAACAATAAATGGCTCAGAAAATCAAAGAGAAACGGCAAAATCGAAAGGAAATTATTTAAATTGAATGCGGACTCGTTAATTTTTCTTTTTAATAATGCACGGTATAACCTTAGATTATAAACTCTTTGATAAAATGGTGCTTTATAATGCTGGCACGTTAAAGACGATGACTAACAAGGTTAATATAAAAATTCATATAAAAATTAATCCTAACGTAATAACAAAAAACAGCGACAAAAAACGTATTTAACTCGTTAATTAGTTGATTTCCTTGGATTCTTCATTTATATGAGTATTATTTAGTATAGAACCTAGGTATATAGATTCATATTTATCTATTATAAGAAAGCAAAGAGGTCTTTTGTTTTAATTATTTCCATTTTCTTGTTATTTTAAAGAATACAAATACAAAAGTAAAATCCCATAGTTAATATGCTTATGAATCTTTTTATATGCAAAATTAACTGTTTCTTTGATGACTTTACTTTGAAGTATAATTTCAATTTATGCTATGTTAGAATTGTATAATTACTTACATTTCTATATAGTTTAAAATTTTAGAGGAAGAGGAAGTCAGTTAATATATTCACTTCTTAATTAATCATAACTAAAAGGAAACAAAAAAATATACTGACCTAAGCGCAAATAAATAAATTATGTATAAAATTTGTCAACTATTGTAAAGTGAATATAAACCTATTTCAAATTATGATTAATCGTCTAAAATAACTGAGTTGAGGTTAACGGTAACGCGGTTAGTCCATTAGATTATTCTGGAACCTAGTTGTTCATTGCGTGAGTTAATCTTAATAGAAGTTTCCAGTGAATGAGTTAGATTCACTGGAAACTTCTATCAATTTTAGAATGGGCCTGAACTCAATTACTAATTTGTGTTGAGATTGAATTATGATCAAATAAGTATACATTTATTTTAACGTTTCAATTATTTTTAGCTTGTAATAGAAACAAGAATATAAGCAGTCTTAACTTGCACCTGATTTTTGATGTCCAACATAATATTCTTTTATATATCCAAAATACGTCCTAATTAAGGCATGTAGCAATTAAAAAACGCAAATGGGCTTTGATTTGAATTTGATAGACTTCTCTCTGGATGTCTTTATTAATCAGTTTAAAGAGTACATACAATAACTTTTATATTGCAGCTGTTTTGCAAACAACTACGGCCTTGTGTGGGCATGCGCGTGCGCTGAACGTGTCTTTATACAAAGCCACACATATACACTTACCTACTTACTGTTACCGAGAGGATGCATTCTACTTTTTAATTGAATTTCAAATACATATATATGTATATATATATATATATATATTAACGTACGTAAGCCGAGTAGGCTTTTTAGACAGTATTTCTCTAATTTGCCTAAAACTTATCTTTTAGGCCAGCCTAAGCTTTTACTTACAATATGAAAAAAACTTTTTATATATTTTTACAGTGCATACTATGATCTAGTTTAAAGAAGCTAATAACACAGTTCTATTATTATTATATATACCAGTATTATTATATATGAAAATTTATTGCTAGTTAAATAGTATATAAGGGAATCAAACTCTTGCATTAATCTCAATGTGTATACTTCATTTCTACCAAAAAATTTGATTGGATTGGATTGGACATTGTCTCAAAGTATGATTAAATTAATTAGAATTATAAAATTCTGGTATAAGTAAAACGGACACAAAAGTGTGATTTGTACTATGGTATGCGCTTTAGATTAACATAAAAATCAACTTCCATCCGTTCATCGTTGGCCCGATCACGTAATAAGTGAATGTTCAATTACATAATGAGGACATGTTCTGATTAGGTGCACTTTTCTAGTTTCAACACTATTTATTTTATAAGATTTAAGAAATTTAGTCTACTTTTATTATGATAAAAGACAATAATAAAAAAAAACATTAAATATATCTCAAACCCAGTTTTAACACAAAATATGTTATATGTATGTTATATCTAATATGAACAATGACGTATAATGTTTTTATACTTTCATGACGTATCAGTTAACCGTGTAAAAAAAACATACTCGTTATTAAATATATACTGAAATAAAATAAATGCTTTTGTTGGCTTACGTCAATAAAATACGTCATTGCATGGCATAAAACAAAAAATATTTAAATTAAAAACTTAAGTTTATATCTAGAAAGCAGTCTGATTTTACCGCTATGCTTCAAGGATTTCACGATTTCGGGAGTCCATACAAAAGACATCAACGCGTACCATGCGTGCTCTTTACGATGTTTATTTTTATATTATTTTTAAAACTTCCTCACTATTGCTTGTAGTTTAAATGTTTTCGTAGTAAATGTACATGTCGAAAATGAAATTAATTCAGGTATATTTTTTAAATAACGTTTATTATTAATATTACAGATTAATATTTGAGCCCCTTAATTGATGTGACTGACATAATTTAATTTATATGAACTTGTTTATTTACTTCTATTTATGCCTGCCTGCATTAGAAATTATGACAGTAAATATATCAGTTTCTTGGTTAATAACCTATTTAATGCCGTATAAAAGAACATAACATAATTCTTGGTGTTGATAGAACAAAGCTTTATAATAAGGCTATTATGCTACTTGAATTTAAGACCTATGGTCATAATATTACAGCTAATTTTAATTATTTCTTTGTATTTAAGTAAAGTGTCGCAACATCACCATTTTGAACTTGCTCAATGGAACTGGTTTATTTGCCCGTATGTTTGGTGCCGGGAAATCCCAAGTGAAAGTCATTCTTACAACATCATTGAGATCTGTACAATCTTGGAAAATATGTTACCTGGCAATTGAAGTTACGATATTTGGAACAAAGAAAAGATTAAATTCGTAGCGCAACAGACTCAAAAATAAATTATGGATGCATGAAGTTGCGTTACCATTTGGTTATATCAATTTAGAATAATATACAACTAAAGCAGATTTAGTGAATAAAAAACATCTCTTGGCTGTCGTTGTTTAACAAAGAAACGCTAGAATGATAAAATCAATTAAATAATTGAAATTTATACAAAAAGCATTTTGTCTATTTTCAGAGTCAACAATAAGAACGAAAAAATTAGCAAAAGATTTTAAAGATAAAAATATATTGTTAATTTAATAATATAACAAACGTTTCCCTTATGTAACTCACAATACATCACCAAGTAAGAGCCTTGACAAGTCGTATTGTCAGTCGTTCCCAGGGTTCACGCTGACACACATAAAACAATGCCATTGTGGATCGTTTCACATGTGAATCCACTCTTCCTTGTGACGTAAATTGCTATTGTATAAAGAAAGCATCAACGCTAATAAGTATCTTATACACAGAATCATTAATTAAATTATGTCTAATGTTAGATTGAGCAGTGTTGGCCTAGTGGCTTCAGCGTGCGACTGTCATCCCTGAGGTCGTAGGGTAGACACGGGGTGTGCACTGTGCACCAATGGACTTTCTTTCTATGTGCGCATTTTACATTCACTCGGTGACGGTGAAGTGAAAACATCGTGAGGAAACCCAGAGGACCCAAAAAGTCGACGGCGTGTGTCAGGCACTGAAGGCTGATCGCCTATTAGATTGAAAAATTGTCATGAAACAGATTCATAAATCCGAGGCCCAGACCTAAAGAGGTTGTAGTGCCACTGATTTATTTTTCTATTTTGTTAGATTAATTAATTATATGACTTGATGCAACTCAACTACGATATTTTATGGACTAATAATGTTAGCGCTTCTTCTAATTTGAATTCTTAATAAATGAATTAAGAAACCTTTAACTCTTAACCCTCAGGTTATTCTGTACTTCAAAATTATTTATAATAGATAGATCACATGTAGAGACATAGAGAACACGTGTCAATTTTATTTTAAATAAGACAGGTAAATCCTACAGTATCCAGCAAACTAAAAACAATTTAAAATAAATATTTCAACTTGAAATTAAAATTTTAACAAGTATACGGAACATTCAATTATTATAATATATACATTTTTTTTGTTAAAAGTTTACGTCAGAGAACAAAAACTAATATAAAAACTGACCTTTAACACAGGCGATTGCGATTATTCCTAGCTATGTTTTTCTATGCAATCATATTTGAGAATGAATATAAACTATTTTGAGTAATAAGATGCAGTACTCTTGATATAATGTACTTGTACTTATATACGTTTAGTTACTTTACTCTTAGAAAAAGTATCTTTATATTGATATAAGATTTTGTTATCATATGGAAATGTTTATAAGTTAATCATCGCAACCAATACGGCTGTTCTTGCAGGTTGTTTAGTATGTTACAAAAGTTATGCTAAAGTAATTAAACTACCTTAGAAGAAGAAACTTAAAAATATAGTTTTATAATAATTGATATATATTGTGAAGTAACCTAGTCAAACCTATAACAAGATTGACAGCGTTAAGTTTCATTTGTTGCCTCGAAGATCCAGATAATAGTATCAAACAGGAAACATTTTCAATATATGGCATTTTGACGAAAGCCTCAAAGAGGCCTTGGGCACTTGTAAGGTCTTTACAAGGTTCAAATAGTGTGTAAATATACCAAATGTAGACATAGCTTTAGTTAAATTCAATATTTAATGAATACTACTTTGTTATTTATTGTATCCGTAAAAATATATTTTAAAGCCATATTAAAGAGTAAAATTAATATTTTACTTAACTTACTGCCTGTTTTAAATATCGTAACAAATATTTAAGAAGAATTTCATATTTAATATTGAAGTTTGAAAAACCTAGTTAAGGATTGAAAAAATGTATAGAGGTGCATTATCAAGACCAGTGTCAGTAATCAATATTACTGACATCGTGTACTATAAGCACGTGTTGCAAGAGGTGTCTCGTGACGCATACAGATCGACACGGTGCCAAGGTCACCGTAGGTTAGGAAAATCTTCGACTCACTATCACACATTTAGCCTTATCCATAGATTAGCATCTCACGTACGAGTGATATGAATAATGAATCAGTACAACGCAGCTAACAGTAACGTATTCATTTAATTGAATTTTAGTATTACGATAAGAAAACTATTAAGTTTACGCGTTATTAATAAATGTATTGATATTACCTACTATTTTGTTTAACCAGCTATTCTGATTATAATATTTCTGCAAAGACACTACTCTTACTAAATGCATTACCCTTTAAACATTTATGTAATATTATTTTAAATGCATCAAATATTCCTAAATATTTTTCATGTAAATACACCACGCCACACGGCCTACATATAACGAGTACAATGAATCAAGTATAACTTGTTATTTTGCTCCAAATATGCAATAATTAATCGCAAAGGCAACGGATGTCCAACATTTGCTTCAATGTTGGTGGTATTTGCCAGAGTTGGCCCAAAGGTTACCTTACATAATATGACATACTTACCTACTTTCTGATTATGACTGAGTTTTGTGAGACAAGTTTTACTGTATGAAAATAGTTAAGAAACAATAATAAATGTAGTTATTGTTTTTTTATGAGTTTTATAACTATCCATATAACTTTATATTAGAAATATTCATATAGTAATTACATAAATACATACTATCTGGACTAAAATTGTGTAGTTTACATAATTGTTATGTTACGTGAATTGTTACTAAAAATTCAGATTATAATATGTAACTTTATAGTCTCATTGCTGAACAAGGAACAGAGAGTAGGTTGAGGCATTGCCTAATGTAGATCTTGCGATATTTCACAAACGGATTATTATAGTCTGAAGTAAAAGCAAGTCATAACACAAAAAATAATTAAAAACTAAATAAAAACAAACTTTAATCATATTAAAATTTCATACAAAGTCCATATTAATATCGCACCACTAGTAGAAATGATCCGGCAGATAGCTACTTGAAGTAAAACTATAAGCTATAGATTGATTATACTTTCTAGCGGAAGCCGAGATCATGACCCAGATTCCCCAACCGGTCAGTTGATGTAACTTGTTGCGTCAGTCCACGACGGGAATCGAACCGAATGACCTCTGAACGACCTCGCGGACCATAGCTACCAAAATATAAAACCTACCCTAAAAGCGTAAAATGATATGGTTCAACTAGGTTCAAAGAGCAAACTAATAAACGGACCATGTTATGTGCTATATTACAATGAATACATTTTAGAAATTTTTATAACTTAGATATTTTCAGGAGTCACTTTGCTTGGTAAAAAATAGTGTATAAAACAATAGTCAGTGATAGGATTAATTAAATATTTAAGTTGCTGCCTGGTAGACAGTACTGGTGAGTGGTGACCCCAGAGCTGGTGCTTTCCTCGCTCAACGAATAAATATCGAAATACAGCGAGGAAATGCTGCCAGCGTTAAAGGTGCACTGCCACAGGGACCAAACTTGTAAAATTTGTTTTAATTTTCTATTAATTAATTTTTAATTATAAATAATTATATATTTTCATTATTATTATACTATGTAGGTTAAGATCACTTACTAATTAACATTACATATGGACAATCTGAAATAAATGTTTTATACAGAATGTTTCTTTCGTACATTATTGAGGGAGTTCTGCGAGTAAACTGATTTTTAAATCAAACCATTAACACCCCTCCATCCTAAATACAAGCCATTTTAAACAGAATATTCTTAAACATAGTTCATATAATGTACCTATTTCAATGGATGTATTAAACATAGAGTCCGGGAATACTTGAAAAATATTTTTTTTTTCCTTAGAAGTATAAGGTTAATGTTTATTTTAACCAAGTAATAACATCGTAATTGCGGTTACATTATGTTATTAAGGTAAACTATGTAAGTCAATATACAAAGAATTGCAAGTACTAAACGTCCTTACGTCTGCGATTAGCGAGTCAAGTCGGTCAAAGGATAATGTGTTTGCAGCAATTACGTGCTTAATTTTATTATTCAACTATAACAAAACAACTTTGATGCAAATTTAAATAAAATAATTTAATGAGAATAATTTATAAAATAAAAGCACAACTTTCTTAAAAAACAAATAAAGTCACTAAAAATTGCAAGTGTAAGTAAGAAAGAAACCTTTACGGTTTTAATTGTGAAAATACAATTATTTTTAATACAGTATATAATGTAAAACTAAACCTTATTATACAAATCCATGTAATTTGTTTATAATAAGTGCAATTTTATAATATCATTGAAATGTCATGTTTAATACCTGTAGTTATGCCAATTGTCATGATGACAGTGACAAGAACTTGATACTTTGTACCTATTAAATATAAATTATAGTAAAAACATATTATAAATGCAAATGTAATATTCATAATTACAGTTTAAAGTCCAACTGAAATATAATACAAAAAAAAGTAAGTTTAACTTTACAAACTTTAAATTATAACGAAAAGTAACTTTGATATTTTAGATTTCATAGGCCGCTAAGGAGTCATATGCACATTTTATTACCACACAAAGAAAGTAATTTAAATCTATTCAGTAAAAATCCTTAACCCTTTATGTAGGACTGACACTTTTGTGAGTCTACAATATCATAGTTAATTTTTCATCAATTTGTTGTTCAGTTGCTTGAATTTTATTATTTTATTTAAGTTTGAATTATTTCGTTATATTATGTTCTAATAAAATACTTGTTTCTTGTATTCTTATTAATACACGATTCTTTTGATATACTAATTTAAAAAGAGATAATAAACCTGAATCTAGTAGATATAAAACAGAGCCTTGATCTGGTCCATTACACTGCGAGGAAGTATCGAGGTTATTGGAAAAACGTATGTTAATGAGTTAATAGTATTGAAATCGATGTGACAAGACCTTCGGGTGAGGTGAGGTAAAAACTTGTTTATGATTAGAGTTGATACAAAACTATTTTATCTTTTAACCGCTAGCGAAGGAGGTTTTATTCGGTGAATTATGGATATTTATTTTTTATTTTCCTTTATTTATACTATGTATTTACTTAAAGCATACATAACGAGCTTAGGAACCAAGCTAAAAAAGAAAAAAATACGTGATAGACGCGGCCTGATATCTATTGAACAATTTCTTTATCTCAGAAATATTACAGTAACATATAGACCGTAATTACCATTCGCTTAAGATATTTCAAGTATAGCCAGTTACGAGCAGTGGCGTAGCTACCAAGGGGCTAGGCGGGGCAGTGCCCCGGGGCCCTCAAGCTCAGGGGGCCCTCGAATCCTCACCAGAAATCTCGATCATTCTGAACTTTTGGAAATTTCTCCCATTTTCAAAATAAATATGCAACCCCACTTTAATCAAAACATTAATTTGAGAGAAATTCAAAAGTTATGCCTAGGGAATTCCCCTAAATTCTTTCTGAAGGTTGGCAGTGTTGTCAAATTGACGGATAGTGATATGTGCATTTTATTATTCATCGTTGTGCGTTTTATAGTCTAGTCGACAAGTTGAAAATGGTACAAAATAGAGATACTGCTCTTAAAATTATGTGCGATAGCTCATTGGATCCGGAATGACGTCTAGGAAAATGTGCCAAAAGCGTGTATTAGAACATAAAAAAATTAAAAGTTATAAACAATTAAAGATGAAAAAAATGGCATTTCGTTTATTGCCAATATTTAATATTTAAGAAATTTCAAATAAAGATTCTGAAAGAGGAGGAAATTTCCAATAAAAAACTCCTAACTCCCGGAACTCTATCTCCATTATTTATAATTTTAATTTAACGCTGAAAATAGGTCTGCGCGTGACATTTTTAGGATTCGCGTGGCGTCAAAAGCGAGTACGGCACATTAATTAATTTATTTAAGGTATTGAATATTTTTTTTTTAAATTTGAAAAAATTATGGTGTGTTCCGAACACTATAAATAATTTATTCCCGTTGGAAATTTTACTTAAAGTTAATTTTTCAACAAGTTAAACAATTGTTAACTAACGAAATTTTCTCGAACTACCGTCTTAATTGTAAGCGAAAAAAAATGTTTAAATAATGGTCTTACAAAATTTTCGCTTCGTAGAGCCTTTCTTACATACATACTTAACAAGATCGTGCCATAAAAGTTAAAATAATATTTATACTTTGCTTATAACAATTTTTTTACTTAAACAAAAACTTAAAATCCAAGTAATGTTGTTAAAATTTTTTTTTTCTAAATCATCATATAATCGTTTTTTTATTAATACAAGATATTTATTGATTTGCAAAAAAAATTTTCCCGCCATTTCTTGATAATTTTTTTTAAACAAATTGATTAAATCAATATTTAAAAAAAATATTTTCACAACATTATTACATTACAATTATTATGATTTAAAAAAAAAATGTTTCCTTAATAACAATTTTTAATTGTTTATAATCGTTTTTATATTTTTCTATTGTTTAAATAATTAGTTAAGAATTTTTTTTTCTAAAAATCATAATTGACAGTCCTCTCTAAAGAAACAAAAAAGTTTTTTTTTATCAACAATTCTGTTTATTAAATAACCAATTTTTTATAAACAAATTTTCAACTTTTTTTTTTTTAAACTTCTAAAATTAACAAAAACAACCATATACATATAACAAAGTATAGAATTTTTTTTTTTAATTTTTTGATTATCATGAATATTACTTTGATTTATTTTATCATAAATATATCTCTTTCAGAATCTTTTTGTGAAATTTCTTAAATATTAATAGTTTTTTAAATATTGGCAAAAAACGATATGCCATTTTTTTTCATATTTAATTGTTTATAACTTTGCAATTTTGCATGTGCTAATATTCGCTTTTGGCACATTTTTCTAGACGTAATTCCGTATGAGCTATCGCACATAATTTTAAGAGCAGTATCTCTATTTTGTACCCTTTTATAACTTGTCGACTAGACTATTATTATTGTGAATTCGAGTTAAGATTTTTTTTTGAGAACGGTTAAAAAATTCATGCTGTACCTATGTATTAATGATAAGTAAGCTAATGTCAATAAACTTTTTTGTACTGGTCAATATAGTGGTTAAATTTTATTTGATTTTACCACTCATATTGATGTCCGTTAAAGTCATTAAATCGTGTCAAATCTAAGATTTCGGCTACAGCTCATTGTATAACGCGAATTAGATAGTAATTGAAAACAAACCGCATCAAGCCTGGATTTAAACGAAGTCATTGATACTTTTGCGAAAACTAAAGCTAGGAAAAAAATTTAAATATAATTATTATTTAGTCAGTTTGTAGGCCCGACCTTTATATAATAAATCCTTGAATCTTATATAATCGCTAAACCTACACCAAGTATTAATTGTAATTTAAGTATGTTGTTTCTGTTTAATATTTTTATTACCTGCCCTGCACAAAAAAGAGCTTAAGTAGCTTAGCATTTTTAAAGTATTTGTAAATTTCAGATTTTGATCAGTTTACACAGCAGTGGGGCCCCATTTTTTAATTTGCCCCAGGGCCCTTGGTCACCTAGCTACGCCACTGGTTACGAGTACAGCTTAAAACTTCGTACCCAAAAAATCACTTTATAGGCGGAGTCTTCATAGAAAATATTGTGTATTAGATTTACGATTATTAACTGATTCAACCTAAATTAGTATAAAACACTTATTTTGCTTTAATCTGGTAAAAGCGTAGGTTATTTTAATTAAAATTTATAGTCACTGATTGCAACGCAATATTAAAGACACGTAGACAATACGTTCTTCCTCCTTCCTAGTAAGTTTTACGCAATAATCGATTTTCTCACTAAATGTCAGCTTTACGTAAGCGACGAGCTTATAACATCCTTTTAAGTATTTACAGAAAGATTGCATTTTGCATAATTCCACTTTTTGCTGGGCATTATGTGACTCTGACTAAAATAACCATATGTAAATAGTCTATGTTACTCCTATAAATAGCTTTAATGTGAAAGACATTATAAAGCCGCTTGATTTTAAATATAATTTCTGCTTTAGGTTGTTATGTTCCATTAGCGTAAAGAACAAAACGATTCCTTTGATCTTTTTCAGTAATATTTAGTTGTTAATAATGTTTGAATTTTGAAAATGATGATATGAAATAAGATAGAGAGATAATTATACTATTTTAAATTCTATGAGGTAACAAATGTATATTTTTGTATAGCATAGAATTTTTTATAAATGCGAAAATTTATTTATTCGATTAAAAAAGGAAAAAAATCTGTTATTTTTTACCGCTATTGGTATTACTGACTATACAATGGACTCCACTTATTGTAAACGAATATTTCTCTAAAATATTGAGTGTACCAATGACAGAAATAACAAAATAAATTTTAATTTATATAGAGAGAATAAATTTCAATAAACACTGATTTTAGTACGATTAGGATAGACATATTTTATCTACACACGTACACGTTTTGACATTATATTTAAGCACTAGTTGAAAACTTTAAAATATGTCTTTATTTAATTTCTTGTATATTTTTACTTATTAACATAATAAAGATTGAATATGCATTCTTAAGCGTAAGTGTAAACACTATATAGGTTTATTATTATCATTACATTTAACACTGTAATTACGAGACAATGATTATCTCGCCCAGAGGTTGGGGTCGTGTCAGCCTTATTGTTCCTCTGAGATTTTCCATATAGTTTTTGTGATCATTTGCATTTTTTTGTTAATATACGTAAATTGTTATTTGAATATAAATACTTTTCAAGGACGGTCTTGTAATGACGTCGGTGCATGTCTTGGGAAATGCGTAATGTGCTATTTTAGTTTTCAAATTAGCTTTACCTACTGAAAATTCAAAGGTACCTAAGTTGTATAAAAAAAATATTAATTTTTCAATAAATAAAATTACAAAACAGAATTACCGGATATGCTTCGAGCCGTGCTTTTAGATAGAATAGGTGTCACCTGCCATAGGCATTTTATAAATAAACTCCATTTCTAATAGGGCGTGTCTATTAGGAATACCTACTAACGAGTGAAGTAGTGTTCTATCAATGTTCAAGATTTATTACAAAAAGTTTGTACCCGCCCAAGTAATGGAGACTCATCACTTTAACGCAAATCTTAATGATGAACATTACTGACAGCGTCAAATTGCTCACGCTAAAACGGAATAGCAGTACGTAACTGCACTCACCAAGGTCGGAGTAAGCGGGACAGCTATACGTCTGAGAGTTTTGTAGCGTAATTTATCGTAATTGTTTCGCCACGCGACCGTGAGCGATATGTCAAAACTTATACGTCTGATGAATGCTTAATCTATGGTAAAGATTCATCAGATGAAAAACACAATCATACTGTTTATTAACATTTGATGTAGGTTTGCATCGGTGGAACAGGATTTAACTAGTACCTCAAGTAACAGGTTTATCAGTATTTGTATATATATAGTTTTAGTTCAGAACTTAAGATATCTAGAACTGATGCGATTTCTCGTAACTGTTACACCACTGTTATTTTTTATTCATTATTTCGACACAGGGAACAAATAATAGAACAAAATAATACAATATTATTTAAATATTTAAAAAAATCAAAAGTACATTTTTATAACCATTTATAAATATGGCAAGTAATTTCTAGACTAAAGTATAGATTATAAAGGGTATTTCAACAAGAAGTTTGTTTTTCAATTGTGGCAACACCGAGAACGTGATAGTTTTGACATTTAGTTTTTGGCGGTATTCGTAGCAGGTGCTTTGGCAATTATTACAATGAATTCAATTTCGCTCGAAAATCGCATTTAAATAATTCAAATCCACTATAAAAATGGTGGTTCTGTTAAAGTTACATTTCGTAAAATTCGTGATATTTTCGGCCAGCATAATCGTCCTTCTGAGACCGCTGTTAAGAATTTGGTCGCGAAATTTGAGTCGACAGGCTCGGTACAAAATGTGCCAACACCAACACGTGTTCGACCGGGTCGTTCAACAGAAAACATCGCCGCCGTGAGCCACAGTGTTGAAGAAGATCAAAATTTGACAATTTCACGACGTTCTCAACAATTGGGGTTATCCAAAAGCACAACATGGCGAATTTTGCGAAAGGATTTGGCTTTGAAGCCTTACAAGATTCAACTGGTGCAGGAATTAAAGCTGATCGACCATTCAAATCGCCGCAGATTCGCTCAGTTCATTCAGGAACAACCTGCTGGTTTTTCTGAAAAAATCATTTTTTCAGACGAAGCCCATTTTCATTTGTCAGGGTACGTCAACAAGCAAAATTGTCGCATTTGGGCTTCTGAAAATCCTAAAGCAATTATTGAGAAGGCTTTGCATACTCAACGTGTTACTGTGTGGTGCACTATGTGGTCTGGAGGCGTGATTGGGCCGTTTTTTTTCGAGACTGAAAATTTGTGAAATTGAGGCTGGACATGCGGTAACAGTCAATGGATCACGGTATCGCGAGATGTTAACCACTAAATTTTGGCCTATTATTGATGACATGGATATCACTGAAATGTGGTTTCAACAGGACGGTGCCACATGTCACACAGCCAATGAAACGATCAATTTATTGCAAACCAAATTTCCCGAGCGCATAATTTCGCGAAATTCAGCTGTTAAGTGGCCAGCCAGATCGTGTGATTTAACACCACTGGATTATTTTTTGTGGGGCTATGTTAAAGACAGAGTCTATACGGAGCCAATCGAATCGATTGCAGCCTTAAAACTCAAAATCCGTGATGTCATTAACGAAATAGACCCTCCATTTTGCCAAAAAGTGATTAAAAGTTTTGATGAAAGAATCAACATCTGTCAGCGTGGTCGTGGTGGACATTTGCCAGATATCATTTTTCATTCATAATTGCCAAACTTTTCTCTTTGTAATACAATAAAAATTTTATTCATTTTCCTCTAAATTCTTTGTTTTATTTTGTTTTAGAAAACAAAGTTCTTGTTGAAAAACCCTTTATTACTCGTGGTTTGAGACTGAAACATATATTTGTGAACATGGCATGAATGGCGAATACAGTAATACAAAATATCCTGAACATTATCTTAATATATTTTCAAGCCTTAATACGTAATTAGAGTCAACAGTGAGATATGCAATATAGCAAAAGGAGTGATAGAATTGTTGAAATTTTAGTTTTCTATTATATTATATTTATTAAATACTAAACTACTATTAAATTTTTTCCAAAGTTTGGGCATCCTAAGATGTTTTTGACGTGACAACGTCTTATAATTCGATGGAGCCGGCTGCACGCACGAAAAAACATGACGCATGCGGCGTTACCTCACTCTGAGGCGTTCCATTTAAGGCTTGACGTGCAAGCGAGAGCGCGGAACGAGCGACAAAGAGGCACAATCGGCCTCCGCGTTCGGCAGCGTTTGTTCGTTAAAAAATTGACATAATTTATTTATGCGTACAAATAAATGTAACTTGATCAATTCAATTGTGATTTCCATTTACCTCCTTTTCTATATCCATCCAAAATATCTATCAAACAAATAAAATTTAAATTTGCTTTTGAAAACTGCAACCATTCCATCCGTATTTTCTTATGACGTCACGTTCAACTATCGTCAGTAATCCGACTTTACAGACAACCGATTTTATTTATATGATAATAAGGCAATGCGTAAATTCAATAATAACAAAAATGTTTTATTACAGAGAGACCTCGCCTCCGTCGCCACTGGGCGATGAGAAGGAGTCGAAGATGAGCCAGATACAATTTTCCCCGCCAAGCGATAAACAAAATACACTGGTGAGTAATGTTTAATCCGAAATAATTACAACCTTGTTATTCTATGACAAAATTATTACTTAAGTGCAGAATATAAACCATCAGACTGGAACTCACAAGGCCTCTAAAGAGTTATTTGACTTTCTTTATTAAATAAAAGCAATATCTTTTAATCTTTGAGAATTGTTCATTCATTCAATCATCGTACATGAGTTCTATTAGGCTTCAAGTAAAATGTTTCTTACCTGTATCTTTATTTCATAAGTACATACTAACAACCATTCTATTGGTCTCGCGATTTTGTATGTATATACAGTCGACTCTCGATTATTTGACACTCGTTAATTTGAATCTCTTGGTAACTCTCGTTTGTTTACATACATGCACAGACTTGTCTTGATAAAAGTTTGTGAATAATTGTTAATACATAATAAGAATATAGAAATAATAAGTAACAAATGTTGATCAAATTCTTATTTCCTTCAGTCGCCACTCCCCCTCGTGGTTTATCAAACACTTGTTTTTTGAACTCTTGATAATTTGAAATTTATCTCTGGTCCCTTGAGTTGCAAATTATCGAGAGTCGACTGTATATATATATATATATATATATATACATATAATATATTCTTAAACTAAAACGCGTCTAAAGCATTTTCCTTGTTTCTAGGCGTTACAAAAGCGGGCGGAGGCGGTGTGCGTGCAGAATGCATACAAACACTATGGATCCAACAAACGACCGAACCATGTTCTTAGTAAACTAAACATGACCGTCAAAAAGGGGACAATGTAAGTATATATTTACTTATTAGTTTTTATTCAAAAATTTGGAGTGATAAAGTATGTGACTCCGCTACGCCGTAGCAAGTACTACAAAGCAGAACATACCAAAATGTATTATATTGATTTAATTTAAGCTTAGACTCAAAAAGAAAACACGTTATATAAATACTAGATTAAGTAAACTAGATTATGTAGGTATTAAGTCATTACATAAAATAATTTAAATAATGATTAAACTAAACTTAATTAATTTTAACATGCATAGTGTAGTAGTTTATACTGTGATTAAACTAGAACAATAGAAATTTTTTAATAACAAAGTTAGTGCATACTTAATTGTCACAAAATTTATGCAAAACATCCAATTTATTACTATACTTTTGCTTTAGAATATAGGTATATGTCGTTACAATTAAATTATTTTATTTACATTTCCTTAATTCGTTCAAATTCCTTGTGAAAAATTTCAAAGTAAACTGGAGAGACGCGATTAAGTATTCTCCAATTCTTAATGCATTATTCAACAATACTTTGTTCATTGGTTTCTCACACAAATCAAACAAAATACAAAGCTTAGTGATGCGATCCGTCACATTCTTGGCAATGTTTGTTTTCATTGTAAATAAAGGGTTTTTCAACAAGAACTTTGTTTTCTAAAACAAAATAAAACAAAGAATTTAGAGGAAAATGAATAAAATTTTTATTGTATTACAAAGAGAAAAGTTTGGCAATTATGAATGAAAAATGATATCTGGCAAATGTCCACCACGACCACGCTGACAGATGTTGATTCTTTCATCAAAATTTTTAATCACTTTTTGGCAAAATGGAGGGTCTATTTCGTTAATGACATCACGGATTTTGAGTTTTAAGGCTGCAATCGATTCGATTGGCTCCGTATAGACTCTGTCTTTAACATAGCCCCACAAAAAATAATCCAGTGGTGTTAAATCACACGATCTGGCTGGCCACTTAACAGCTGAATTTCGCGAAATTATGCGCTCGGGAAATTTGGTTTGCAATAAATTGATCGTTTCATTGGCTGTGTGTGTTTCAATGGTCGATCAGCTTTAATTCCTGCACCAGTTGAATCTTGTAAGGCTTCAAAGCCAAATCCTTTCGCAAAATTCGCCATGTTGTGCTTTTGGATAACCCCAATTGTTGAGAACGTCGTGAAATTGACAAATTTTGATCTTCTTCAACACTGTGGCTCACGGCGGCGATGTTTTCTGTTGAACGACCCGGTCGAACACGTGTTGGTGTTGGCACATTTTGTGCCGAGCCTGTCGACTCAAATTTCGCGACCAAATTCTTAACAGCGGTCTCAGAAGGACGATTATGCTGGCCGAAAATATCACGAATTTTACGAAATGTAACTTTAACAGAACCACCATTTTTATAGTGGATTTGAATTATTTTAATGCGATTTTCGAGCGAAATTGAATTCATTGTAATAATTGCCAAAGCACCTGCTACGAATACCGCCAAAAACTAAATGTCAAAACTATCACGTTCTCGGTGTTGCCACAATTGAAAAACAAACTTCTTGTTGAAATACCCTTTACAATGAGTAAAATGTTTGCATTGCCTTCAAGTTGTACTTCATTGCTAAATACCATTATAAGTAACACTGATTAAGTCGTTTGTGTCGTATTTTTCCAATGATTAGTTATATTACTTACACGTGTATAAATTTGTCTGAAGTTTTAATTTGATCTATGCTTAAATATAAAGAAATATGCAAGATAAACAGTTTTCAGGATACGTAATGTTATAACTGCATGTGTCTAATTTATCTCTATGTTTTCTTCTCTCTCTAAGGAATTCTGATTGTATTTTATTAAAATAAAACTTATGTTAAGCATAGCTTGTGTTATTTTCTGAAAAGTATTTTAAAATCACTTGAGTAAGTTTTACGATATTCAAGAACACGCGGGCATCGGACAAGGCTGATTACTCTCGCCACTACTTTTCCTGATTGTTCTCGACGGGATTATGCATCGCATACATCTGAATAAGCGCCGCGGAATAGATTGGGGATTAACCAACATCTTGGAAGATTTGGATTATGCCGATGACATTATGTCTGCTAAGTCACAAGCACCGCGACATCTCAGTTGGACGATCTGGAACGCGAGGCGGGATTTGCGGGACTCAAAATCAACACCCGAAAAACGAAGGAAATGCGTGTTGGAGTTGAGAACCGCACCCCATTGCGGATGGGTGTAGAGGACGTAGATAGCGTTCAAAAATTTGTTTACCTCGGAAGCTTCGTTTCTGAAACTGGTGGTACAGAAGAGATGTCCTCTTCCGTACCTCCAGTTTCACTTCACGCATTGCCATGGCCTGAGCAACCTTTGCACAACTTCGGCCTGTATGGTAGTCACGGACGTTGACGCGTCGAATCAAGGCTAAATATTCGGATCCAACGTCAAGTCAATGGGTGTGAAATGTGGAAGGTCACCAAAGACATCTCGGACCGACTCCAAGTTTTCGTCAACCGCTGTATTCTGAGCATCTGCTGGCCTGAAAAAATTTATATCGAGCAACTTTGGGAGCGCTGCCGAGAAACCCCGATCATCCAGCAGATCAAGCGACGCAACTTAGAAGGGATCCCAATCATATTCCCAAGCAGGCGATTGATT
The DNA here is from genome assembly GCA_963693345.1 of Pieris melete. NCBI lineage: Eukaryota > Metazoa > Arthropoda > Insecta > Lepidoptera > Pieridae > Pieris > Pieris melete. The sequence goes on from CAVNZK010000078.1 coordinate 30,773, forward strand.
GGAATCCGCAAGGAAATCAGAAGTGTGGCCGTACAGTCGCAGACGAAGCAAGGAGAGCCGGAAAGACTTGGAGCGAGGTGAAACACGAGACTCAAGACCGATCGCGGTGGAGACTCACTGTGGACGCCCTCTGTCCCATCTAGGGGTTATAAGACTTCAAGTCAAGTGAGTAAGTTTATAAACTACTGATAATGCCTGTGTGGACATATGGCATTCAGTTTTAGGGATGTTAATACAATAAGTAAGTTTGACTGAGCACTAGTATGGATCTTGTGGCTTCAGCGTACGATTCAAATCCCTAAGATCGAAGGTTCAATCCCCGGTTGTTCACCAATGGAATTTCTGTCTATATGCTCATTTAACACTCGCTTGTACGGAGAAAGAAACACATCGCAAAGAAACCGATATGCGTCAGATCCATATAACATTGACAAATAATTATTATCTCGTGATAATATCTATAACATATGTATAGAACTCAATTAGACATATCATCACGAATAATTTCCATCGCTAATTATTATGAAATATTAATAGACTGTTAATCGATAAATCAATTAACCTATGTCATTGATGAATGAATATTAAGTTCAATCGCCTTAACTGCACCTATAGGTGCAATAATATATTATTGCATTTTTGGTTATTCATGGGCTAGAAGTTTGTATATTTTATTAGTAGTTATAGATATTTAAATCACTCTTTACTTTAACTCCAAAATTTGTGTCCATAAATGCTGAAGTTATTAAGACGGAGGCGTGAAAAGGAACGTGATTTTTTAAATATTGTCTCTTGCTAACCGTGATAGTTGTAAGGCGAAACGAGCGCTTTAGAGTTTTCGGTGTATTTAATGTAATACATATGCGTTTATATCCGTTACAAATGTTTCATTGCGTAGTACTCACACTAACAAAGACTATAGTAAAACTAATATAAACTTGTGATTTTAAGCTGAAACAATATTTTCAATAATTAACAACTAAATCCATGTAGACGCAACAAACTCCATTCGTTTTCATACGTAGGGTGGATGGCACCGAGCCAAGTGCGAACAAACGAACATTAACCTCTACAAGTAATTATACTTAGCAAATACGGTTTGATGACAAATTTGACCCTTACTACGTAGGTAATAAGCATGATTGATTTCCTAGTTATAAACAATAGAGTGTGACGTAGAATGGTGTGATGTTTGTATTATTGGAAGGATAAAGATACTTAGGATTGCTTCTTCGAAGATAGTATGGTTTGTAAATAAAGTAACTGTACAATGGGGTACAAAGACCTTTATGCGTCCGTTTCATTGATCATTTTTCAGAAATACTGCGTGCACATAAATTCTCTGAACTCTCGTAATGGTAAATTTATAATTTTTCCGTCAATAGCGTAACACAAAAAATTATGGATAAAAAAAAATGTTCCTATTATGCTTATGAACGAGACACCTAAAATTTCGATGCAATGATATAAATCTCATAATCTATCAATGTATTTGTTTAGTTTATTATAAATGATCAAACAACACACAATTCGACAATTACCGAGGCTGCCTTGGCGCACAAGTTTCTAGTCTGGTTACGACAGACGGGATGTTTCAACATTGCATCGTATTTAATATAATATGTTGAACGGAACGCACTTAAACGCCTTGGTTTGATGTCGTCATGTAATGCACAAAAATACTGAGTCAAGAATCCTTTAAGTTTGATCCTTGAAGAATTATATTTTTAGCTTATATAAAATAAAAGTGCTAATAGTAGCTTTACGATAGATTTTTATATTCCTTTTATGAGCGTAGTTTTGCAATTAATATTGGCGTAATTTCGCAAGTTTAAAACCTTTGATATAGATTTCCACGACATTTTCTTAGGAAATTGTTTAAAAAAAACTTAAACAATATTAAATAGATTATAGGATAGGAAGAGGAGGATAGAAGGTGATATTCGCTTTAAAGTCTGTAGACTAAATCCTAGCGCCGTGTTGGCCTAGCGGCTTCGGCGTGTGACTCTCATCCCTGAGGTCATAGGTTAGATCCCCGGCTGCGCACCATTGGAATTTCTTTCTATGTGCGCATTTAACATTCGCTCGAACGGTGAACGTTAGGAAACCGGCTTGCCTTAGACCTAAAAATGGCGAGTGTCAAGCATAGGAGGCTGATCACCTACTTGCCTATTAGATTAACAAATTAGCATGCAACAGATACAAAAGTCTGAGGCCCAGGCCTAATAAGATTGTAGCGCCAATTGTTTATTTTGATTTATATATACTAAATCCTTCCACGATGTACTTCTATAAAATTATTATTTAATTTATATAAATTACACAAACAATACTAGGTAGCACCAAAGTTTGTATTTTTTCCTAATTAAATAATAAATACAATTCTACATCTCATATGTACAAAAAAGTATATAAGTATTGGTAGATAGTAAATTTAAACGGGTATTTTTACAGATATGGTCTACTAGGCGCGTCAGGGTGCGGCAAAACGACCCTTCTCTCCTGCATTGTGGGCAGACGGAAGCTCAATAGCGGAGATATTTGGGTGCTCGGTGGAAAGCCAGGCACAAAAGGTGATTTTTTATGAGAGACTTTTTAGAGTAATGTAATGTTGGCTTATATAATAATAAAGTATGAAAAGCTTTAAAGTAATAATATAAATTATTAAAAATTATTAAAAAGAAAATGAAAACAAATTTAAAAAGTTTGGTCCCTGTGGCAGTGTACCTTTAACGGTATATTGCGATACTTATTCTATGAGCCAGGAAAGTGCCAGCTCTGGGGTATAGAATAAACTATAAAAGGTTTATAGTTTCAGTATATTTTAGTTTATATGAAGTTTGATACCTAAAAGTACTGGTTTTAATGTGACTCAATTGATATGGATAAAATAATAAAGAATAGACTTATGTATATATTAAAGGATTAAGCTCGATAAATAAGGATAACTACTTTATAGAAATTGATAGATTTTTGTTATCAAATCTCAGGAAATGGCATAGTAATTTTCATACATAATACCACAAGAGCTTCAAAATTATCGGGTATTTCCCGATAGGTTCGTTGCAAACAAATAAAGTCGTCAAGTTTTTCAGGTTAAAAAATCACGCGCGCGCTCGTGATTTTTTAACCTGAAAAACTTGACGACTATATTTGTTTGCAGGGAACCTTGAGGGAAATGCCAATTACATACGGTACCCTAAAGAAGATCGCTGACATCGCAGCATGTGTATGGTCAACGTGTCGGCTTCAAGGAATTGCTTTGCTGATTCAGCATTTACCGCGTTTTACATTTTAATAAAATAAAATATGTTTGTTCATTCCGATTTTATCTAGCATCGATAACGGACTTAATATTGTAATTTAATTATAAGTTAATTAATAAATACTTAGCTAATTATTGGTTTTTTTTGGGAGTCCGGGCTGTCGAATTCGTAATTGGCGCAGTCGGTAGGATACTTTCGGGGCTACTACGATCGATATAAAGAAGATTTCCGGGGTCTAGATTCGACACCGCGCGCGGTCGTTCTAGCTATCGCTCTTAAGCGTTCACCGAAATATCAAAGAACATTTGGAAGCAGCCGGGGCGTACTCAAACTTCAGTGCAACTCAAAGAAAACCAGGGAAGTCGACGAGTTATGTGAGTACATTGAATTATTTTTCCATCAGTGTTGCTTTCTCCTCGTCACAATTTTCCGTCCTACGAAAAATAGTCCTGTGTCCTCCAGGCATAAAATTCGTAGGGATAGCTTAGTAGACTTGAATCGTCAATTAGGTGTAGACTCGAATCGTCAATTAAGTGAAGGCTCGAATTGCCCTCCAGTAGTTTTAAATAATTTTCCTGAGAGCTCGAATTGCCCTCAAAGTTTAGACAGTAGGTTGAATTTAAGTTTTAGTAATTTAAAAAATAAAATGGATCCTGATACAGTATATAAGGCTCTCCGTCCAGTTCCTGAATTTGACGGTAACCCACATATTCTCCCTAGATTTATTAGAATTTGTGATCAGATCGTAATTCAATGTGTGAAGGACGAGCTAGGATACGAGTTATCGAATTTATGTGTTATCAATGGCATATTAAATAAAATTACTGGTTCCGCAGCTCGTACGATAAATTCGAATGGTATTCCTGAAAATTGGATAGGAATTAGAAATACATTGATTAATAATTTTTCTGACCAAAGGGACGAGACCGCTCTTTACAATGACTTAGCATTAGCGACACAGTGTAATGAGACTCCACAAGAATTTTATGACAAATGCCAAAACCTTTTTAGCACTATAATGTCTTATGTATCGTTGCACGAGACATTAGAGACAACTATAGAAGCTAAGAGAATTTTGTATCGGAAATTAACTTTACAAGCGTTTGTAAGAGGTTTAAAAGATCCTCTCGGGTCCCGAATAAGGTGTATGAGACCTGAAACTATTGAGAAGGCTTTGGAATTTGTCCAGGATGAACTTAATGTTATGTACTTGCAACAGCGTAATAATTTAGCAACAGATCTGAAGAAACCATTATTACCATTAACACCACACAACTCACACCAACAATTTACACAGCCTAAATTTCCTCCTATGAATAATAACTTTAATCCTCCTAAATTTTTACCCGGACCTAGTTGGCATAAACCTAATTTTAATCCCCAATTTAATAGTCATCAGCGCATGCCTATGCAACCAACGCGTACTCAGCAAATGTTCCGAGCACCATTGCCTAATAATAACAGTGGTTTTAGAATACCTAACAGGAACCCTCCACAGAATAATTCTGGCCCTAAGCCTATGAGTGGGGTGAGTCATTTCGTGACAAAACCTTTACCACCTAGAATTCCCGGTCATGATTGGCAAAAATTCGGCAATCCTCCTCCATCTAATTACTTTAAGTTTAGAGAAGTTAATTTTAATGAATTTAATGATTATAATGATTATGAATACGACAATGATTATGTTGACTATAATTATTGTAATACTGACTATGACTATAATGACTATTTTGGACAATACTCTTATTGTGACTATGATAATAATAATCAGTACTATGAACAGCAAGATTTACCACCAATAGAGGATACTCGCTATGATAATAATATGCCTAGTACTAGTAAAGACGTTCAACCGAGACATTCCAAAGGTAGGAAAAGTCAGGATTTTCAACAGAGCCATCGAAAATCCCTACCAGAATAGAATTAAATATACAGTCAAAAAAAGAATTACCTTATATAAAAATTAACAATCCACCTTTAAAACTTCTTATTGATACAGGAGCAAACCAATCATTCATAAGCCCTGAAGCAGTAGATAAGTATTTCAGTAATATTCCGAAAATGTACGATCCTTTTGAAGTTACTAATTCTAGATTAACTAGCGTTCATGAACATTCAATATCAATTCCTAGTTTTCCTGAATTTAATGATATTAAAAATATAAAATTGTTTATCTATAAATTTCATAATTATTTTGACGGTTTAATAGGATTGGATTTATTAGAAAACTGCAGAATGGATTTTAGAGACGATATACTAATCACTGACAATGCAAAAATCCCTCTATTGCGTTATAGATGTAAAAAATACACAGAACAAATAATACCAGCGAAATCATCTCGTTTAGTTGGTATACCAATACATCATGACGATGGTGACGTGTTTATACCAGAACAAGTAATAAGTAATTGCATTATTCACGAATGCATTACTAATGTGACTGATTGGACTGGTATAGTAGAAGTTGAGAATATGACAGATGAAGACATTGTATTTCCAATAGACAGACCTTTACAACTTGACTTATTTAACTTTGAAAGTTCTTATACTGAACTAGACTCAGACAGGGTAAATCAAGTTTTAGACAGACTTAGAACTGACCATTTGAATAGTGAAGAACGAATAAATCTAGAAACCCTATGTAAGCGCTACGCTGACATATTTTACATTGAAGGCGAACCATTAACCTTCACTAATAAAATCAAACATAGCATTAGAACTCATGATGAAAACCCAGTCTATACCAAAAGTTACCGATATCCTTTTGTACATCGTCAGGAAGTTAGGGAACAGATAAGTAAAATGCTCGAACAAGGTATAATACGACCTTCTGACTCTGCTTGGAGCTCACCCATTTGGGTAGTCCCAAAGAAAGCTGATGCATCTGGTAGACAAAAATGGCGACTTGTAGTGGACTTTAGGAAGTTAAACGACAAGACTATTGACGATAAATACCCTATTCCAAACATAACTGACGTATTAGACAAATTAGGTAGGTGTCAGTATTTTACGACTCTTGACCTTGCATCTGGCTTTTACCAAGTCGAGATGAATCCTGAAGACATACCGAAGACAGCATTTAACGTAGAACACGGTCATTTTGAATTTTTACGCATGCCAATGGGACTCAAAAATTCACCTTCGACATTTCAGCGTGTAATGGATAACATCCTTAAGGGTTTACAAAATGAGATATGTCTAGTGTACCTTGATGACATCATAGTTTTTAGTACATCTTTGCAGGAGCATATAATTAATTTAGAAAAAGTATTTAACAGATTGAGAGAGTCCAATTTCAAGATCCAGATGGACAAATCTGAATTTTTGAAACTTGAAACCGCTTACCTTGGTCATATAATCAGTAATGAAGGTATTAAGCCGAACCCCGATAAAATTAGAGCCATAGAAAATTATCCTTTACCTAAAACAACAAAAGAAATCAAACAATTTTTAGGACTATTAGGTTATTATAGGAAGTTCATACCTGACTTTGCACGACTAACGAAACCGATGACTAAATGTCTTAAAAAGACTAATAAAATAACTTTAGACTCTGAATATATCAAATGTTTTGACAAATGCAAAACCTTACTAACTAACGATCCTATTTTACAATATCCCGACTTTAATAAAGAGTTCATTCTGACAACAGACGCCTCCAACGTAGCTTTAGGGGCAGTACTTTCACAAGGCACAGTAGGCTCTGACAAACCGATCTGCTATGCTTCTAGAACATTAAGTGACAGTGAAATGAATTACAGTACCATCGAAAAAGAACTTTTGGCAATAGTTTGGGCAACCAAGTATTTTAGACCCTATTTGTTTGGTAGGAAATTCAAAATTATAACTGACCATAAACCACTCCAGTGGATTATGAATTTGAAGGAACCGAACTCGAGACTGACGCGATGGCGACTTAAATTGAGTGAGTTTGACTATACAGTGATTTACAAAAAAGGAAAATATAATACCAACGCTGACGCTTTATCCCGTGTACAAATTAATAACGAGGAAATAGAGTCACTTCTTAAAGAATGTGGTATAGATGTGTCAGTAAGACCCGAACCACCAGGATCTACCACTGTAACAGCACATACATCCGCTGAAAATCCTATCCTTGAAATACCCATCACAGATGAACCACTTAATAAATTCCATAGACAGGTTTGTTTGACTATAGTAGGTGACATTAAAAGAAGACCGAATGTTACTAAACCTTTTGATACCCATACGCGTACACATATTCAAGTTTCAGAGTCTTCATTAGAACAAGACGTCATAAATGCAATTAAAGAATTTGTAAATCCTAAAATAAAGACTGCTATTAAAATAACTCCACCATTAGGTATGTACTCGATAATCCCAATTCTACAAAATAACTTTAAATGTAACTCAATGCATCTGGTTTTAGTAAAAAACGAACTAGAAGATGTTAAGGAGTATTTACGGCAGCAAGAAATAATTAAACACTATCATGAAGGTAAAACTAACCATAGAGGTATCAATGAATGTTATTTAGCTTTATCACGTCGTTATTACTGGCCTAAAATGAGGGAAGAAATTAGTAAATATATAAATGAATGTACAATTTGTGGACAGACTAAATATGACAGAAATCCAATTAGACCACAGTTTAACGTAGTACCACCTGCAACAAAGCCCTTTGAGATAGTTCATATGGACCTATTTACAGCGCAAGCTGAAAAATATCTTACCTTTGTAGATTCTTTTTCAAAATACGGCCAAGCATATCACTTACGAGATGGTACAGCTATAAGTATAATTCAAGGTCTATTACATTTCAGTACTCATCATGGACTACCTTTGACTATTGTGACAGATAACGGGACTGAGTTTACTAATCAACTTTTCGCAGAATTTGTTAGACTTCATAAAATTAATCATCATAGAACACTAGCTCATTCGCCTAATGACAACGGAATTATTGAAAGATTCCATTCCTCCTTACTAGAACACCTTCGTATCCTTTGCCTGAAAAACAAAGATGAACCTACAATAAATCAAATACCCTATGCTATCCTAGCTTATAACAGTTCAGTACATAGTTTCACCAAATGTAGACCACATGATATCATTAGAGGTCATTTTGATCCTAGAGACCCTTTAGATCTTAATTTAGCTGAACACCTTATGCAACAATATATTATAACTCATAGAGACCAAATGAAGACAGTATATGAAATGATTAGCGAAGCTACAACTATTGACCGTACGAATTTAATGACTAATAGAAATAAAAATCGTGAGCCAGAAACTGAATATGTACCCGATCAGCAGGTTTTTATTAAGAACCCCTTAGCTAGTAGACAGAAGTTAGCACCACGATACACTCACGACACAGTTCTTGCAGACCTTCCCATACACATTTACACTTCAAAGAAAAAGGGACCTGTTGCTAAATGTCGCTTGAAACGAGTACCAAAGTCATCAAAATTGTTACAGGTACCGACTAATACTGATAATGACAATGACGAAGGCAGCAGAGTTAAAACTTGATTTAATTATTAGCCATTATTACTGAAAATACAGATGATTTATATTTAGAGCTAATTAGAATAGAGAATATTTTAGGATTTATACGTGCAGCGAGCACACATCATAGTATGATAAGCATAGATAACTTAGAATACATGATAGGTAGATTAAGAGAAATATATAGTAATAATGAAATCTTAGATATTGATTTGAGAGAATATTATAATCTTATAAAACCAGGTAGTTATTTCATAGGTAAGAGAATTGTTATAATTTTTAAAATTCCTATTATATCTAAAGATAGTTACGACCTATTTAGGCTTGCTATTGTTCCTAATAAATTCCAACAGACCTTTATACCTATACATCCTTTCATAGCAACCAATGGGAAATATTTCATGTATTTGCAAACCGAATGCCCGAAAGTTGGCGAATACCTTCTCTGTGAGGAAAGCACAAATTATTATCAGCCACAAGAACACGCAGATTGTATCCAGAGTATCATCATTCATCAATCTTTAGATAAATCATGTAGCCCCACTGAAGTCTCCATTACAAGACAAGCTATGGAACAATTGGATGATAGACACTATACTATTGTCTTCCCAAAGCCTACGAATGTCGAACTTCAATGTGAACGGCAGGAATATGTATCCTTATCTGGCAGCTACTTAGCAACAATTCCCCATGAATGTTCATTACGAACAGATACCTTTAAGATAACCAATAGTGAAGATGAAGTCAAGGGACAGCCGCTGAAGATCACCGAGATACGAAGTAATTTCACTGAAGTTCAAAATAACGAGATTCCACATATAACTCTAAATTCTTTAAATCTCGATAACTTACATCACCTGGAAAACAGAATTATGCTACAGAATCCCATACGTCTTGCCCACTTTGATTCTTCACTGTACCATACAACGTTGCCCCTCTATGCACTTGTATCTGGTATAGTTATAATTTTCCTTGCCTATATTCTTCGACGATACCTGCGAAAGAACCCTACTACACCAGAAGGAGAACCAAGAAGCAACCCTCTATATGCTGTTCCTGATTCTGAAAAACCTGGAGTACCAGCAACATTTTCCCTCAAAGTGCTCAAATAGTTGCTGTTCTGAGGGTGGAGGAATTACATACGGTACCCTAAAGAAGATCGCTGACATCGCAGCATGTGTATGGTCAACGTGTCGGCTTCAAGGAATTGCTTTGCTGATTCAGCATTTACCGCGTTTTACATTTTAATAAAATAAAATATGTTTGTTCATTCCGATTTTATCTAGCATCGATAACGGACTTAATATTGTAATTTAATTATAAGTTAATTAATAAATACTTAGCTAATTATTGGTTTTTTTTGGGAGTCCGGGCTGTCGAATTCGTAATTTGCCTGATAATTTTGAAGCTCGTGTGGTATTCGGGGGATTATTTTTCCGACCCAAATGTCGGCCAATAGAATTGCACCATGAGACGAAATGTACAGTTATAAAATAAGAATTTCATAATGAATAAAACAACTACTTAATACTTTTCTTGAAGCAACGACCAGAGAAAATTTTCAAAAAATTATCAGTATAATACCATGTAGGTTGTACCACGTGACGTCGAATGGTGCAATTCTATTGGTCGACATTTGGGTCGGAAAAATAATCAACAATATACTCTGTTTTAAGAAGAATAATAACCGAACCTTTAATTTAAATAATATGGCATAGTTATTAAAAATAAAATGATACCTTCTGTAGTGCAACAATTATCATATAAACAGGTTTTAATGTCTGTTTAATTCTTCGTCAATTCACGTTCGACGATATGGTTGGTCAAATATCAGAGTGACTGAAAATTCATAATTTGAAGAAGTCTATTAAGTATGAGGGTGTGCAATTATTTTATTACCGTCTAAAATTCGTAATATTAGCGCGTTTTACCAATTCAAAAGGGTTTAAAAGATATATATGAGAAGGCCTACGTAAAATTGGGATGGCTTAAGGCGACGTGTATCTCGTTCATATATACATATTAAGTTTGTCATGTAAATAGAAATACATTTTTTGTAATGAGAAATAAAGTTCTTTAAACATGTACATGTACGTATTGAAATCTCTAATCAAGCTTTATTTTTTACTAGGTTCCGGTGTTCCCGGAAAACGAGTAGGGTACATGCCCCAAGAAATAGCTCTTTATGGAGAATTCACCATCAAAGAAACGATGATGTATTTCGGTTGGATCTTCGGTATGGAGACCAGGGAGATCGTGGAGCGATTGCGGTTTCTTCTGGACTTCCTTGACCTACCCAGTGAGAATAGAATGGTTAAGAACTTGAGGTATGTTTTATTTTTGCTAAAACCCTCAACAATCAATAGAGGTTCTGTATAATTGTGTTGAATAACTATTTGTATAGAGATATATATTACTTTAAAAGTCTGCCACTAAAACATTATACTTGCTATAAAAGTATTATTATGACGCTATAAAAACCGTAACTTTCCGTGTCCTTTGTGAGTTAATAATTTAGTTAATTCTTACAATTATGACTAAAGTATGTATTAAAGTGTCATTAAGGCCGTTTTAAATATTTTTAGGTAAAATGTTTGGTTCTTTACCGTGTGACAGATAATATTTAAATATTATTCCGTTTTTAATTTTTACTTTATTTTTGCTAGCAATTTTTCTTACTGTATTTTATACAAAAACATCATGAATATGTGATGTTATCATCGTAAATGAGGATAATATTTCAAAGAAACATCTCGTGTCAGTAAAGAAGTTGACATTGGTCATGTACGTTATGCGAATACATATTAATATTTTATTTTTCTCTCTTTAAATTGGAGATCATAAAAAGGCATCAAAATAAAATGGCCAGCTAAAATTTGATAAATATAATAATATGTAATGGACAGGCAAATTTAACCACAAACTTCAATGTATCATTATCTTAAACCTCGACGAAATCTGGTGTGATTAAGACTTAATTATGTAAACTATAAGTTCAAACGTCTTCAGAGTCTAAACCTATGACGGTTTAAATTGAGTGACGAAGACACTATGACTGCTTTACTAAAACTGGCAAATGGCTTTAAAATTATTATCTCTTTCGTTTAGTATACTTTAAATAGGGACAGCTACTTCACCATTCAGCCTACAGGCTAATAGCGAAATTTAAAAAAATCCAAAGGAATTTTGAAAATAAAACAAAACATAGATTCTCCGAAGGTCAACCCCTCTCTTTATTCCAAAAGTCGTAAAACATGTTACACTTGTTAAAAATGATTTCATCTATTTTCCTTAAATCTCACATTAAAATACTGCGCATGCACCAGGAAAACTTATACTGTTAAATATTAACATACCATTTCCAAACACTATGCGGCAATTAATTTTAATTTTCGCATTGTTATAAAATTTTATTGCTTGTGTCGGATGACATCAGCTAGTTTTTGTCTTTGTTAATCAATGTTAAAATAAGTCTTAAAAATATTGATGAATAATAAAATAAATGACTACGAATTAGTCATTAAAAATGTAAGTATTTTTACTTTTTATTATCGAGTGCTGAAACTAGTCACAATGTTTAGGACACATCAATAATTATTCTTTATTTGAACTTACCAAGTCTTCGTGTCTTCTGAAAGAGCTAGTTGAACATTATGAACAAAAATTTTAAGTTCTAATTTTAATTAATCTCGAAATACGGAGAGTATTATTATATATAAACCTAAGAAATGTTAAAACATCTAATTTTACGAGAATACTTGAAGTAGAACGTGTGAACATAGTAATTACCAATTCTAAACATTAAATGTGAATAGCCAGCCAAAAACTCATGACCATTTTGTATGAAACAATTGTTTTCTTGCATAATTTATCGTATTATCATTAAGTAGGTTTTATAGTTGCAGATGGTCAAAGACTTTAACGTTACAAACCAGAGACAATTTAAATTTTGTTTAGCTTTTTCATTGTTTAGTTAAAGTTCCGTAAACTCTTCGGCGTATAACGTTGTATATTCATTAATTTGTTTTATTAATATTCTTAAATTTTTGCGCTAGTAGGTAATTAAACTCTTGAGACTTTTTAGTCGAAACAGGACCTTTCGTAATCCGCTATATGCCTTCTACTCATACAATAATATTCACTCGTAATGACAGATTTAAAAAACACCTCGTACAACACATTTAAAATTTTAATCAATTTTAAACATACTCGTCAAAACTGTTTTTACATGACTTAAGAAACATATATCTACCAGTCAAGCTGCGTGAGCAGTTAAATAAATATTTCTTTAAAAATAATATAAATAATCAAATCAAAATTTTAAGGCTCACTAGTAATATACGAATGTATTGCACAATATTGCATAAAATACCGAATAAAAATACGGATTCAGTACGTTGAGCGGTACTTAACCACAGATTTTGACAATAAAGCCACAGATTATTAAATGTTAACATCGACAATGTTGTTAGTATTAATTAAAAGTAAGTCTTAATTTATGTATCACGTGGATATTATCACCATTATGTGGTACTCACTCCTGTCACACAAGTTTTAAGTTAAGGAAGTTCCGCACGAATAATTGCTCGTATTATGAACTGGTTATGAATAATACATTTTTAAAGTCTGATAAATAATTATAAGACCCATAAACAATGTTTAATAAAAATTGCTTAATTCATTTATTTTACTTATTTTGTTACATGGCTTATTACATGAAATATAAAGGTGTGCAACTTCCCTAACATAAAACATGTATCGCAAGTGCGAACCTCATAATTGATTTGATTGACGATAAATTACCAATTAATATTATATAACCAGATATCTAGAAATCACAGGTAACTGTAATAATATTCTTGTTCTGAAAATAATTATTGTGTCCGTAATTAGGGTCATAACTGGGTTTATTTAAGTCGTTAAGTAATTAATAAAATATAAATATGTTGTTTTATGCCTTAAAAAGTATTTGATATAATTTCTTTAAGCGATTTTTGCCAGATTATCACAATCGATCACGGATAATTAGCAACAAAGCCAGCGTAATAGCCGGCAATCTCAAACAATGCCTAATGCCTGTCAGAAATTAGTGCGTGTCACAATGTGTCACGCTTGTTACATTACAATTGGTGTCAATTTGTCACACCTCTACACAATACATCGTTTACGTGTTTGCATACCGCTTTATTACCATTATTAGTAATGTAACAAAACATGCTATTACCATTAGATATAAAGCGTTAGAGCGGTTACGTTTGTTAGGCTGCGCACGAGTGCAGACAGCTGTTGTTGGACGTACAGATTACGGGAAACTGTTACCCTGCCTCCTGTCCATGCAGATGGGCCCTGTTGGGTTTTAGTGCGTAGGCATGCATCACATATCCCGGACAGACCCTAACACTCCACACTCAATACGTCACTTTAATAAGTTACCCCGGGGTTCTGTAAATGGATTACAACAATAAAAACGAGTATGCTTGTTAAACGTTTTAAACAAAACTTTGTATCTGAAAGAAAGATACACAACGGGAACGTATAAAACTAATTCAATAAATCAAGTTATCACTCACTATATACAATGATTATTCATATAACTATTGTGTAGATGCTGCTGTGTTTAATACATTATATACATATTCATGAATGAATTTGCTGATTCTTATGTATTGATGAATCATGCGTTTCTCTTTTAAATCTGTGTCATACTTTCAAGCACAATAACTTATTATCAGTTGATTTTATACTTTCTATAATACACTAAATACAATAGCAAATGAGTTAATTAAAACAGCATAGATTTAGGATCAAGTTGGACCTACTACAATTGATTCTAGACGGATTTTTAGACAGAAAAGGCTTTAGTATATTGTGATTATAAATGATATTTTTAACGATTTTTGGGGTAATATTTAAATCTATTCAAATATATTAAAACTAAGAATGCCCGATAAGCTTAATATTGATATAAATCGCATTCCTTATTGAAAATTAGCGAAAACTAGCTTGAATCATATTGTTAAAATTTGTATTGTGGGAAAATATAAACAGTTTAAAATAAACATACGAGTATATTGGTATTGTGTATTAGACGCTTTGCTGTCAATATTCTTCTTCTTCTAATATGACACATAATACTAATCTATATATATAAAAAGAAAGTCGTGTTTGTTACAACACTTATAACTCGAGAACGGCTGGACCGATTCCCATGGTTTTTGATTTGTTGGATTTGTTTCCGTCCCGAATAGCAGAATAAGCAATAAAATATCGGATAAGTTATTGAATAACAATAAACTAATTAATTAATTTTACGAATGTAAAAACCGTATGGTGCCATCTGTTGACAAAACTACGCATCATTTTACGTCGAATTCGTGTCAGTTCAAGAAATTCTGATCTTGAGGTGAATGAGGAGATGCATAACCATGCTTTGATCCTGATCAAAAGATGTTGGATATCAGAAAGTGCTTAACATGCAGTATCGCCATATTGACGCTAGAGAGAAGATGCCTAATGTGTAAAACTGCCATTCTTCTTTCGCACTTGCAAGCAATAAAACATTTCTGTATTTTCAAAAGAGTTGTATTAATGTTATAATACTTAACATTAATGAAATCCTTAAATAAGTTAAATTAAAGTAACGACGATATTATTAGGTTGTAGGGCGAAACGAAGTTAGCCAGGTCAGCTAGTATTGAATAAAGCTGATGTTCTCAGCTTTAATAAAGATATATTAATAATATTTAATAATATATCAAACTGTAGTGATTTATTTATTACTCTCTGTAGACGTAAAATCTCGAGTCTTATTTGAAGTGGATGTTGGAATGATGTAACTGTTAAGTAATAAGTATTTACTTTCATATTAAGTAGAACGAGATGTGTTTTGTTTGTCATGTAAAAATTAAGGCAATTATATTTAATAACCTCTACGGATTTATGACGGCTTAGTCTCAGGTTGGATTTTGTCAATCCAAAAATTTGTTTAAAGGGGAAATTGATCAAGGATGTCCTTATTCAAGAATATCTATGTAATTTGATATTATAATTTATTCATCTAGGTATTTATAAGACAGTTAAAACATCAGCCCTTAATATATAGATAAAAATATATGATAACTAATGGCCAAATTTTCTCGTTGGTAGCAAGAAACTGTCATCTCTGGTGAGGCCTAAAGATTTTAAAAAGTGTGGCGTGGTCTGATCTCTCCCTTAAATATTTAAAATATTATGTTTTACAGTGGTGGACAACAGCGGCGTGTCTCCTTCGCCGTGGCATTGATGCACGATCCTGAACTGCTGATCCTTGATGAACCCACCGTGGGGGTCGACCCTCTTCTCAGACAGTCCATCTGGACCCATCTGGTGCGAATCACCAGCTCCGGTGATAAGACTGTTATCATCACAACCCATTATATTGAAGAGGCCAGGCAGGCGCATTGTGTAAGTTATTTCATTTATCCTAAAAATTGAATTGAATGTGGCCAAGTTTTTTGGTAAAAAACGTGACTTATTTGCTAAATGCTAATATGCAGATTTTATTTATATAAAATATTTGATATTTATACTCATACTGACTGACCTTTACATAATTTTCCTTTTATTTGAAATCCTGTGTTAGTAGAAAAGTCTTCTATACGTACCTACCTGCGGCTCGCTTATCTGCAATTTTTGCTGTAATAGCCTATCACGCTCTGCCAATTTAATTACTAACATTAATGAATATATTAATATATTTTAAAACAATCTTCCTTCTTACCGTAATTTTGTGCATTACGCTCTTAATGAGGTTTAAGTTTCTATTAAGTTTTTTTACTGTTTGCTTGTTTTTTTTCCTTGCTAGTTTGTTATTACGTTCTAATACAATTGAAGTGGGTGTGTGTAAAATTTTTGATGTCATATTTTCTTGTATTTTTATTATACAATAAATTTGGAAGAATATGACTTCTAAAAATGTATCGTTTTAGAAAATATTTATTATAATAAATATTTCCCCCGTAAAATAACTTTATTTGCAAAAAGTGCAAATTCTGTATAATATAACTATTATACACTCCTAGGTAATGTACTTTTGCTCAGAACAGTCCACGAACTTGTGAAAACAAACAATTTGAAAATATTTATTATCGAACTGTAAACATACCTACTGGTTTTGAGAGATAACAAATACATAGTAAGAAGATGTAATACATTATCTCATTTCAACTAAGGAAATACAAGGCTTTTTATACAAAAGCCTATTAATTAAAAGTAATTTCAATATCACTTTTAAAAGGCATCGAGCCTCGTCCAAAATAGACATCTCACGGTCGAAATATTAATTAGCTACTTTGCCCACGCAATGGAAATTTCCAAACATAAATTTTGAGCACTTGCAAAAATTTTAATGTTATATGTGTTATTTATTTTAACACAGTGTGGCAAGATTGAAGAAATAGTTACTTAAATAACATTAAACAATATTTTTCTGTCGCTTTATAATTTATTTAACCTTTATTTTACAATAAATTACAAAATCTACAAAAATAATAACTAACAGAAATTCATACATATATAATATCTACAAAACGATTAATTAAATTTACCTACAAAATTGTATCCACCGATCACCCAAGTGAATCCTTTCTTTATCTCGTTTAGCTTGAACAATTACGAATGAATCTTATTAACAAGAACGAACTTAAATGTGTCGAACGAACGCACACAAAATATTAGGAGAATATATTTAGGAAAGTACTGCAAAAAACAAATTAAAACATTTCATCCTTAGATTTATTAAGGGTCTTTATAATTGTAAAGAAAGTAACAGTAAATTTAATATTCGGTCCGTAGGTCGTCTAAGTGCGGCGACTGTTTTGTGAGTAGCTAGCGCGCACAACGTTTGAACAGATCATTATGGCAGCGTACCCCTTGACCTTTAACTCATGATTGACATAATTTAAACTTAACAAGTTTTTTAATAACTATTATCTCTCAATTCTAAAAGCAATTATCGATTGAAAATTAATGAAAGGATGTGTTTTAGTCGCGATTCAAAGAAACTGCGAATCAGATATTATATTAATGGACTGGTATTATAAAAAGGACTATAAAAATAGCCCCGCATACATTCCGGAATAACATATTTGTATATTTACTTAATTGAGAGTAGTTGAAATATACATAATAAAAGGCCAGCTTGCGAGCCTCTTATTATATATCTCTTATATTATCGGGTGAGCCCACTGCCCATTTCCCATAGTTGAAATTAAAAAATAGAAAATCTAATATATAAAATTCTCGTGTAACATTGTTCGTTCCCATACTGTTCCGAAACGGCTTGACCGATTTTTATAATTTAAGGCTAATATCTATCTTTCAAACCCCTAAGTGATAAGGAGTGTCCACCCCAAAATTTTTATTTTTTATGATACAGCGTACATAAATGCAACCAATAAATCAATTTCACCCCTCTACGACCAACCCCTATTATTTATATGTTAGTTAAAAATTTATGACTTCAACTCTGAGGTTAACGAGTATTTAGAGAAAAATTCACAGAACAACATAAAACGGAAAACCGAACAGTCTCTGGGGTAGCATAGCAAAATGATCCATGTTGGTATGTACTAAAGAGGTAGTTTAAGTAAAATCATATTAAAGAGAAACGAAGTTCGCGGGGGCGGCTAGTATTTATTATATAAATAATTTAGAACCTAATAAGCAAAAGGTTCTTTTCAGAATCAATACATTCCATATACTAATTCAGAATGAATTTTTATGAAATAATCATCACATAACGTGTTAAAACACTATAAACATATCTACTATTACTTTCTAAAGCTCTATCAAATCAAATTATTCACGCATAGAAAGACTTTCTTAAAAACGCAATATTACACGTACACGCAACCTTATCGGGTTATAATAATTACTTTAATAAATTAAGGTTTCAAGTTGGAATGTGACTCAAGGTCAGAAGGTATCTCTTATGTCACGTTTAACATCATCGTGTTTTAATCAGTATCGGGTTTGACTACTTATAAATTATCTACGAAAATTTAGCGATTTTTTTGGATTAATAGAGTGGGTTTTTAACTTATTAACTTATATTTGTCTAATGACTTAATTACAATATATATACTAGTATTTCATATAGAACATAATAAATTCTAAACTAGTTACAATACTGACATTGAAACCGGCCTTCTTTTAAGACAGATTATGTCTATCACGAAAAAATAAGTGTAGTTTAAAAATTTCAAGAGGATGTTTAAAATCACTGTTGCTTATGATGCCTTTTATGATGAATCAAAACAAATTATTTCATAAGACGTATAAATTTTTCAGATTGGTTTGATGCGCAGTGGCCGCTTGCTGGCAGAGGATCCACCGCAGGCACTCCTCAGAATGTACAACTGCATATCCCTTGAAGACGTCTTCCTCAAATTATCTAGGAAACAAGGTATGTCCAGGTATTCATAAAATGCTAGGTTCGTCTAAATCTCTCATCGTAATAAGCAGTGGCGGATTTACCAGCAGGCTGAGTAGGCTGGAGCCTAGGGCGGCAAATTTTAAGAGGCGGCAAATTTAGTTCATAATTTATTTATTTCGGCTTACAAATTTAAAAAAAAATTATTATACACACATAATACGAATTTCGAAAATTGGAGAGAAATGAAAATATGTATTTAACAAAAATCGAAATATTCTCATATACAGTGCTAATTAATAAATATTTCAACATCACTGCATGAACAATTCCTAAACGCTTTACTAATTATACATTAATGATTATGAACTTTTAGAATATCGCGATTCGATATTGTAATCGAAATTTAGTAGTTTTTACATATATTCTTCACTGATAACTGCTATAATTTTTTCTCCGTGTACCTAATAATTATGCGATCTGCTTACCCAATTCAATCGATATAATATCGATGGTCTAATAAAAATACTGACTAAACAATTTTAGCCAATGCTAATTTTTATTAAATAAAAAACTAGTTCAATATCTAGTGAGTGTAATAATAAATGTTAATCAAAGTTCGCCAAATGTATGTTTTTTACGTAAGCTTAATTCATATTTTATAAGTATTGTGTAGTTTTAAGACATACCTTACCTTGCTTTAAAAGTCGTATACGATTGAGATATTTTTTCCTTAAAATAATGTTTTTTGATAATTATTTTCTGTAAAAATAACCAAGGATCTAACACGGTACCATAGTTCTCAATAATAATAACTATATGGGAAAAGTTTATGTAACGAGGATGATGGAGCACAAATTATAAAGTTGGAATTTTATTGATAGAAAATTGATATGATTGTGGACTAAGATATCAAAATTTAGAGGCGGCAAAAATTGAATAGCCTACGGGCGGCAAATCTATAAATCCGCCACTGGTAATAAGGTGTTCTCAATAATAGGAATAAAAGTATTAAGTACCTAAGTAAGATTTTGAACGCAGCAATGGGATAGTGAAACTTGCGCTAAGAAGCTATAATATGTAAATTGTTTAAAATGTTAAACGTATGTATAAATTCACTGGCTGATAAAAAAAAATAATCATAAGCGTGACTTACGATTTTTATCACAGTATTAAAAAATCTGTCATGCATTCCGCTGTTTAATTTTCACATTACGTATTTAACAACTTAATGTTAAACGATTTATCAAATATTTATTTTTTACATTATCTAACGCTCACATTTGCATATTAACACAAAAAAAACGCAAGTATTTTTATGATTTGGCGAAAACTTCCTTCTAAAACTTTATTGCAATATTATAATGTCGTGTCTTTGTACCTGGTGTACCTACATATTCTTTTTAGCACTTAGTAAAATTACCTATTCATATAATTTAAGACGTAACACGAGTAACTATGATAAATGTTGTACGATAGCTATATAAGTCGTTATATAAGTGTTTGCGCAATGACATCTTATGAGTTCCGTGATTAATTGACGGAAATCCATACGTTACTAATAAATGAGAAATTATTTATTAATACTTCAATACGGAGAATTTTAAAGTGTGATTGCAATAGCTCCATGCGCTTCACAAATGTGCGTTTTGTGTTGTCTTACTACGCATTAGAAAACGTACAAATTAATAGGATGTTTTTTAACAAGAGACAAGGTGGCCAGACTTATACGAAAATATACAGAAATTTATTGTGATTTAATTGTAATTTAAGTAAAATAATAATGTAATGTACACCGTTCATTGTTCACTGTCCAATGCATCACACTCAAGTAACAATGAAAAAGAGGTAACTTATAAAACCAGGAATGGAGTGGAACCTGCAGTAATGTACATGTTATGTTTACTGTTTTTAAAGTTTAATTATTTTATTTGAAATAATTATACTTAGGTATGATATGGGGATATAATCATTGTTTCTGATTGGTTACGCAAAAAATTGATAGGAAGGTTTATCACCATGCCTTCAAATAATGATCAATTTAACGATGTGTTCAATTAAACAGAACATATCGACTTACTTGTCTACCCTATACCATTGAGACGAAAAGTAGTCTTCGAAATAGTTTATAAATTTTATACATAGTTTATAAAGTTATTTTAAAAAATTACAGAAGGTGTAGTAATGTAAAACATATTATCATCAATTATATACATCCTGCTTAATCAATAAAATAAAATATCAATGTTTAAACGCGTGAATTTATCATTGTATATATTTTTTTTCAATTAGCAGAGACAATGAATGTCAATTAGCACATTTGGAAGTCATCTCAACTTCAGTTATGCTTAACAAAGCTTTATATTATGACAAAAACGATTAAAGATTTTAAAAAATTATTTAAATTTAAAAAATATTTTAAGAAGATACTGAAGTTTCATTTTACACTTCGAAATCCGTTAGTTTGAACTATGCCGTTTTTCTTTTAATATTTTCAAAATTAAAAGTTAATACTACAACCATTAAATATCATATGTTTTTAAAGCAAATTCAAACTCTTGTTTAAATACTTCGTGCTTATGCATAAAACAAAAATAACGCACAAATTAATAATGTAATAAAAAAAACATATTTTCGTATTAAAAAAATAATTACATTTATAGTTTTTAATTATCCCTTGTCATTCAAGCATTTATGGAAAAGAATAATAATCTTATTCATGCTTCGAGACCTTGCAAAGGTTGCACGCGATCTTCAATTACATAGACATTCTATACTTCCTATTTAAATGATATTTAAAAGTGATGGTTTTTCTCGTTGTGACTTGCTATTTCGAATAAATAGGCCATTATCAAGGGCTGAATAACTTCAATATCTCATTAGCAAGTTTTTTGCCATAGTCTAAATTGGATAACTTAATGATAAATAAACCTTTAAAAACATTATATAGTAAAAAGTAAGAGCCCATAGATCTAAGATACGTAGATGCAATCCACCGAAATTATTATGTTATTCAATTCAAAAATTATTGATCATATAACTCCGAAGCTTTTTATGCCTTCCAATTTCTTACTGGGACCAAGGATTTTCGGGATAAACGCATTAAAACTAACAAAATGACGGAGCCTAGGAGGCGGTAAAATACCTTTAAATATAATTACTTATTAATATTTGCTAAACAGTTTTCATGTAATGTCAGACTTAAAACATGTTTATGGCTAAAGTAACCTACAGTCAGTTCTCTAATAACTCTTATAATTACTAAATAATTTCAGGACAAGGCAACCAGGTACCAGAAATAACTGTATCGGGCGGAGGCCTAGGGCTCAACAAGATGTCTAAACGGGAAGAAGCTCCCTACGCCAATGAAGACGCGCAAGTCATCGGGCTAAACTTCCACCAGAGCAAGGAGGTCCTAATTGTTGATAACGGAGTTGGTTCCAATGGAGATGTGAGTTTTAAAAATATTTTTATTTACGTATACGTATAAGAAAGCAAGTGTCTATTGCCACATTAAAAGGCATTAGTGCTGGTATTTTTTATAAATTTGGAGATAAAAGTTGTGTCACTAAGGTAAGTGACATAACTCTCCTCACAAAAAGTAAGATTTTACTTTACATTATAAATAAAACAGGCTAAATGTACACAACAATATTACATAAAATATTTAAATTTTTTAGTATGTACTATCTATTAATAATATTGAGTTATGGCAATACGTTATTTTTTCGGAAGTTGTTAATACTTTTGAACTAAAGTCGTAACTAATATACGTAAATTACGCCTACTAATATATATAATCTTCTCTGTATACCAAAATGTGTGAATTCCATATATAAAGTAAAGTAAAGTAAAAAATCATTTAATCATGTAGGTAACATAATTTACACTTATGACTCGTCAGTAAAGAAATACATATTAATGCTTCTAATTTTACATTTACTGCCAGCTCTCAAATCAAGGGCGTAGAACGGGAGGATACCATACAACGATCCATAGTTTTATCTTTATGACAGAAATGCTGCCGAATTTTTTATCGATATTTTGTAAAAATAATTTTTGTTTCATTAAACTTTCAGTTACCAGGAAAGAAATCGGAGGCTGCAACAGATTGTACCGATTGCGCTGGTAGATTTAGTGTGAGTGTATTTTAAATATTATGTACTAACATATTCAACGTACTATAAATATAGTTATTTAATGTTGTTTGTATTACTCTTGGGGCAAATTGAGAAATCTAAAAGAGGCATAACATCGGTTAAGTAGGGCTTTAAGTAGTTATTACATCGGTAAATAAGGAATTTAAATTTTCTACTCAACATATCTCTTTATTTTGACATTTTAATTAAATTAAGAAATAAGTTATATTTTCTTAGATAATTAAAAGTTTGCGTATGATAACAGTAGATATTGTAATTATAATAATCCATTTATATTATAATTTCCAGTTCACATCCCGAGGTAAAATTAAGGCGTTGATTCAAAAGAACTTCTTGCGGATGTGGAGAAATATCGGTGTGATGCTATTCATCTTTGCCTTGCCCGTGATGCAGGTCATTCTCTTCTGTTTGGCTATTGGACGAGACCCAAGTGGACTTAAAATGGTAAGACTTATAAAATAAGATATTGGATGAAAACTTTATTATCACAATTATTTCTTTCAAAAACAATATTTCTTTATATGTATACTAATTCTTTCTTACAAACCACAGGCTATAGTAAACCACGACGTTAATGTGTTCGACGGCTACTGTCCATACAACTCTTCCTGCTCTATGAAGAATCTGTCTTGCCGGTATTTGGACAATTTGAAAAATGAGTCAATTATCAAGAATTATTATGCTGACCTAGATGATGCAAAAGAAGCAGTTCGGCAAGGAGAGGCCTGGGGAGTCATCTATTTCAACGAGAATTATACCGATTCCTTGGTTGCGAGACTGGCCTTGGGTGAGAAACTTGTTATCACTTTTTATTATGTATATTTTTTATAAAT
Source organism: Pieris melete (assembly GCA_963693345.1). Classification (NCBI taxonomy): domain Eukaryota; kingdom Metazoa; phylum Arthropoda; class Insecta; order Lepidoptera; family Pieridae; genus Pieris; species Pieris melete. The sequence goes on from CAVNZK010000078.1 coordinate 54,936, forward strand.
ATTTATTTGGACTAAGTTACAGTTTTATAAATATGTTCAAATTCTTTGAATATGGATTTTCACTGTAATATATCATCTGAATAAATAATATTAAACAAAAATAGTTTTGACCTTAATTTTCATGGTGTAATGTTTAAAATTAATGAAAATAATGTCAGAAAAAAATCTTTTTTCATAATACAGATATTTAAAAATTAGTAAGTTAGTAATTGCGAAACGTAGTTGTTTAATAACTTTTTAATGGTTTTCAGGTGACACGGCTGACAATGAGACAATACTATCATCAGAGGTGGAAGTATGGCTGGACATGTCCAATCAGCAAATTGGTTTGATGCTGAGTAGAGACATACAATTCTCTTACAGGGACTTTGCTAAGGTAATTCTCGCATACATTTTTAAAATATACTAACAAGTCCCGTAAGTCCCGACTCTAATCTTACCTTTAAGCATTCCTCGACTAGTTATTAACTAGTTTCAAATTCTGGTTTTGTATTTAATCATATGTATATTTTGTCAAGTCTTAAACAGGTCTGATAAATAATTCTATCTATTTCAGGGTCTTTTATCGTCATGTAACTACAATCCTAAAGTGGGCGACATTCCTATCGACTTTAAGGATCCTATTTACGGTGATACCAATCCTTCCTTCACTGATTTCGTCGCACCGGGGGTTATTCTAACGTAAGTACATATCCACAACATGAATAAGAGCTTTTATTTGTATAGATGTGAGATAAACTTAGATTAAGTAGAAAAACGACGTTACTTATATTGTTAAATGTCGACATAAGTAAGCTATCAGCTGTTATGATTCTATTCAATTGTTTTACTGCAACAAAGTGATAGGTAGGTACTTCTTAATGAATTTTTTCCTCAAATTTTACAAAAAGATTTTTACACTAGATACTTACACTACTTTCTTTTCCAGAATCGTGTTCTTCTTGGCCGTAGCTCTCACGTCGTCTGCTCTCATAGTAGAACGTACTGAGGGTCTATTGGATCGATCCTGGGTGGCTGGTGTTTCCCCAGGGGAGATTTTATTCTCTCATGTGGTGACTCAGTTTGTTGTGATGTGTGGACAGACAGCGTTGGTGCTCATTTTCATGATACTCGTCTTTGGAGTGAAGAGTAATGGCAACATCGCGTATGTCGTCATGCTGACGATTTTGCAAGGTAACAACTGTGTTAACTGTAATTTACTGTTACCCTCCTTCGTAAACTTGTTCCGCCTTTAAAGAAAAATTAAAGTTTATACTTTCAAGTAACAACCGTGCAATTTCTTTGGTATTGTTATTTTAAATATTTTACTTTAATATAGATAATAATCGGCTGTTAAAGGTTTTCCACTCATAAAGAAGGTCCCCTTCTGCCTTAGCATCAAAACCTACCTCTGCACCCTCATTGCAGATGTAACGTATTGGGTCTTATAATATCTAAAATAAAAGTATTATACCTTCTTTCAGGACTTTGTGGAATGTGCTTCGGCTTCGTGATATCAGCTGCCTGCGAGCTCGAACGAAACGCCATCCAGCTTGCCCTAGGTTCATTCTACCCTACTCTCCTTCTCAGTGGGGTAATTTGGCCCATCGAGGGCATGCCATGGATACTACGATACGTGTCTACTTGTTTACCCTTGACTCTCGCTACCTCGTCACTAAGATCCATATTGACCAGGGGTTGGCCCATAACTGACCCCGATGTCTATATGGGCTTTGTTTCGACTATACTGTGGATTACTTTATTCTTAGTCCTTACTATAACGATTTTGAGGTTCAAACGGGGTTAAATTAGTTTGTGTTTTATTTATAAGTGTTGCTTTGTAAAAACCCAGTACCATTTATTTAGCTATGGACTTTGTGCCTAGTTTAATATTTTAATCCAGTTGTATCATATGAAATGTTGTTATAGTAACGCAGTGATAAAATATTTAATATTTAACCATATATGATCCAAAAACGTAGTTCTGACTATTGGGTTTTTACATAACAACGGTGATTATTTATTTTTTCTGGGTTTTGTCTGCAAGTTCTTTTTTATCTGCTGTATATGGCAACCCTTATTATATTGCTGTACCGTGAAAATAATTTGCTCAAACTGCTATGAACAATGTGTGAAATCGTTATAACCAAGAGTAAAATATTTACCATTAAAAACCATTTCAAATGACAAGGATAACATAATATGGATACTTATTCCTAAAATTTTCGGATACTCTATGTGGATATTTTTCTACAAACAAAATCGGTTAAAATTGATTTCACACCTGCCTGGATTATATTGATGAAATTAGATTATATTCTGTGCTAATCCCGCCAAAATAAGCCAGGCCTTAGAGTAAATGACTGTTAGTCAATGTAAATAGTAGAATAATACTAAGGTTTTAGGGATGTTAGCAATTATGATTTGTCGAACGTTTTTCTTAGGGTTTTTTTCATACAAAGGAGCATTAAGACCTAAAAATATTCTTTTAGTATTACCAACGATATAATTCCCATTAAATAATAGATAAGAAAGAAATGTCTGAATTTCCATGTGCATCTGAAAGTTTGTCGTCGTAACTTCAAAAAAATCTTATAGCTAATTTCACCTTCATTATACAATGCTAGTTTCTTCTGGATGATTTTTTTATCCCCGGTATAGGACTATGTTAAGTGTCTATGACTCGAAGTTACCATAGATTTAGATGGTGCCATAATGGTGATTTTTTATCGAACTCTGCGACAAAATTTTAATGTAATCGTTGATTACAACCTAAGATTTTGACACTACGCGCCATCTTCAATCGAATTATGTTCCGTAGATTATAAATATACACCAACTTGTCAATGGCAATAAGATAATCTATAATGTATAGTTTGAAATAATTTAGGCTTCATAGAAATAAGGTTGTATTTTAGATATGGCATATATAGTAAAGTATTTTATAAAATTTTGTATTTTTTTACAGAAAATATAATAAATTCGGTTAAATTTGAACGGGCAATACTTAAATGTAATAGCAATAGGAGCTAGATTAGGCTAGAAGTGTCAGACTGTGATTATTTTTGCTAACATTGACATTTTGTTATGACAATTATACAATACTGTACCAAATAAGATATTGTGTTTATTAATGTAGACCTTTTTATTTAAATAAAAGTCCGTACAATCTGTCATAGTGATGTTTTTCTGTCCTCCTTAGTTCTCTTTAAAAAAACATATTTTAGTATGTTTCATCAGTGATCTATCTTCGTTAGTCCGTTTCAGCAATAAGCAGTTCTCGTGATTAGAAATAGTTAAAACGGTAATATTGTTTCAAATAAAAGAAGCAATCTATAAAGATAACAGTATATTTCATAAAAATACTTCTCCAAATGACATAATTAAAATTAATTGAAGTGACGACAAGTTACAGCTCATTGAATTATTTAGTCAAAATCTCACTAAGCGCTTTCTTCTTCTTTTGACCTTTGTTGAATTTTCCTTTCTGTAAAAAAAAATATTTTATATCTCATTATTTTTAATTTTCAAACAAGGTCGTGTAGTTTTTTTATAAAACTGTACATGACCTATACCCATGGGGTAGAGTGGCCATAGAAAGGCCAGAATGGAGAAGGTTGGAGGAGGCCTTTGCCATTTGGCAAACGGACACGCAAAAGTGGAAGAAAAGTACAATATACGAAAAATAAATAAAAATACTGGCATGTCCGAATTATATTGTATTTATATACTATTATAAATAAATAAAACATGACTTATACCTACCTACACCTATGTGAAAAATGTATCTTATCTTATAAATTAAGTACAGAATAAACAAAGCTCAAAATATCGTAACATTTATAAATACAAACGCGCGTAGCGGGCGCGCCCACATATGTAAATTAGTAGTTTGCCATGGACTATAGAAATTATGCACCTTAAGCCAAAAATTAAAATGAAAACTTCTTGGCAATACAAACTTCTAGAATTTGGTTTTGATCTGCATCGTAATGAGTATTAAAACATTGTATGCTATAAAAACAACATATTTAAAATATGTATATTGTATATGACTTAATATTTTTTCCATTATCTTTAAAAAAAATTGATAATGATTACCTTCTTCTTTTCTGCCGTTCTACCAACAAATTCCTTCCTCTCTTTTTTACCGAGCTTATTAGCTGGTCCATCACTTTCATCCTGTAAGATATTAAATATTAACATTATTATAAAAAAGTGAAGTAGTTTGGGAACGATTAGGATATGCCATCAAACAAGTTGTTTTCAATATTGACATAACCCGTGTAATTCAGAATCATAGAAACCGCAGCATCGACAAATAATAATCATTAATCATTAAAAAACCATATCAACCCACATTACTACTTTTCTAAAACTACTAAACTAGCAACATCACAAAAAATTAGCAGCACATTAAAAATTACAACCAACCTGATTCTTTCTTTTATTTGCTAATCTTCTATACGCGCCATCTTGTTCCTGGCCATTATTTCTGTCAAACTTGCCCGGTGCGTTTCTGTTAAACCCTCGATTTCCATTATCAAAATTTCTATTTCCAAAGTTTCTGTTACCGCCATTTCTATCAAACCCACTGTTTCTATTATTACCAGCAATCCTGTTATTTCCACCATTTCTGTAGTTGCCATCATTTCGGTTATATCCAACATTTCTGTTATTTCCAACATTTCGGTTTCCACTGTTTCTGTTGTCCCTGTTATTTTTGTTACTTTTCTTACTATGTATTTGAAGGCACCTATTTACTCTGAGGATTCTATTTTTTATAGTAAGATCTTCTTCGGAGAGAGCTAACGCTAATTCTACTGCATCCTTGGATTTAAAATTGACATAGCCAAATCCTGAAAGGAAATATTACCAATAGATTAACTATTTAAGCAGTCTTGTAAAAAAACAGTACACACTACAACAATAAAATAAATTTTGTAATTTTTGAAATATTACTAGTTGGTAATTGAGCTTGGAACAATGCCACAATAAACTATATACAGTCATCAACTTAACATTCTTAAAGTAAATGACTGTGCATTATCGGGGCACTAAGTATATTTTGCGACTGGCCTTCTATTGTAATATGAAATAGTATAGGATGGGCATGTTTGGTCATACACATCGAAATCTAATTGGCGGTAGAGCGCCAAATGAAGCTTAAGGTTGAGTATTTGGCAGGAATATTTCAAACTTTACTTCTTTATTTTACCTTTATTATTATTGGCTTTGGTTACTACAGAACTACATAATTAAATAAAACTTTAAAACATATGAATGTAATTTAATACGAATTTATAACATTATTTAACAATAACATTTTAAGTTCTGTATATAATCTTGGTAAATCATAGAGTTACATATTACATAATTCGTAGAATACCTTTTCCAGCACCAGTTTTCTCATCCCTCACAATCCGAACTGATTCTATTTCTCCACACTTCTCAAACTTGGCTCTTAACGTTTCATCTTCTATAGCAAAAGGCAAATTACCAATGAATATAGAACACTTGGTATCCAATGTACCAGTTATATCACTTCGAGTCACTCGTAGGTGGTGGCCATCTAGTACTGTGTTGTTTGCAGACAAAGCCTAAAAGGAAAAGCACATAATATATAAGTGGCCGACGGAGTTGGTCGCTGTATTTAAATTGTAGGTAGAGATTCAAACTATCTAATTTATTATTTTATATAATAAATTAGATTTTATATAAAAAAATATGACTTTTCATCATCTATATATAGTAAATTTTTAAAACTATGTCTGATTTTTATGTGGTTATCATTAATAGACAATGATTCAAGAATAGAATTTAAAAGTATAATAAAAGTTTATATTGTACTTCATTTTTTAAAAAAATCTGCTGCCATCTTCTGTATCTGGATCTTATAAATTATCCTTTCCTATTTACACAGACAAAGAAACAGTAACTTAAAATGGCTATAATCCATCAACATATGTATATATATATGTAAGAGGACTCAATTTCCACACCTAGATGCTTCATTTATGCGTACAATTCAACAATATACTATGATTATTAATATGGAACCAAATCAAACCTTTTCAACAGACTCAGGCTTCTGATATTTGACATAGACATTAACGGTTGTCCTTTCAGGGTGCAATTCATTCTTGATAATTGCAAGTTTTGGAGTCATAGTTGCATCCTTTACTGGCACAGCACGAATTCTGGAAACACATGTTTGTTCACATGACAAAACAATTTTCAATAAAATAACTTTGCTACAATATGTTGATTTTGGATGATTTCAGTAAAATTATGACATTTTACGTTTTTTCACTGGTGACTATTTTATTATGTTTCACATCCCATTATAAGCAGTATTTAAATACTTGGTTTTCACATGAGTGGAGTATGTTTTTTAATACTGTGATAATTCACAATTGGATATTATAAGTTATGTAATATTTGTATCTGCTGGAATTAAAAACAGACAGGGAGCAGATCTCGAATTGACTTGGCAAAGGATAAAGAAAAGTTAAATTATGCCCATATTTATAATGGTTTTTATGGGACAAATAGACTTTTTTACATATAAATTTACACTACATATAAAACAGTAGTAATAGTAATACTATATATATTTCCAGTAATAATGGCCCATATGAAGAAATATCTTACCTTACAGTGTCAATATCTCCATACTGACTAAATAATTTTTTTATATCCTTTTTAGTCTTAGGCTTGTAAAGCACATTCCCAATAAACAGGGTTCTCTTTACTTCATCTTCACTCTCTTCTTGAGGCATGTTTGCTTTATCTGCCTTAGTTTCTTTTGCCTTCTTATTTTTCCCCTTTTTTTCTGAAGCTTTTTCTTCATCATCAGAACTGTCAGCTGGCCCTATTAAATAAAATTGAGTTCAGAATAAAAAAACAATTATTTCTATTAAATTTATTGTACTAATAAGGACGAACCTGTGACTAACATTAGATTTGGCTTTAAAAGAGTGAAAACAATATCATGACTGCATGCAGAATACCCATGGAAAATCACAAAATGTCACACTGACTCCTATTGTGTAAACTATGACATGGCTTAATATACATACTAAATATGACTTCCACAGGTTTTCTAAGAATTGAAGCCCTCCATTATTCACTTTACCTTACATAAAAGAGAAGTTATCTTATTACCTGTGTCAAGTGATTCTTTATGTTCATCCTCTGATTGTATCTCATGATCTGATTCATGCTCAGAATCTGTATCTTGGGCAGTAATTGCATTTGGATTAACTATCATTTCATCATTAGCCTCAGGCATATTTATTTCTGATTTCCTTTTATCTATTTGTATTTCTCTATCTACGTGTTCTGAATTCTCACTTCCCAATTCTACCTTTGCCTTATTTTTTTTCTTTTTGTGTTTTTTATTATTTTTAGTTTTTATGATTCCTGTAACATTTTCTTTGGAGTCAGTTTCAATAACTTCTAATTTATTAGTACTCTCTTTGTCATTAGATGTTGCCTTCTTCGGAGATATATTCATTGGATCACCTTTTGATCCTTTATCTTCACTTGTTACAATGGTTTCCGTACTACTGTCTTGAGCTTTGGGCTGTCGTCTTTTCTTCTTTTTTAAAGGTTTATTACTATTTTGTATATTTTCTGAGATTGCATTAGCATCTGGTGTTTCCTTAGGAGATTTGGAACTCTTCAATTTCATAGTGTGTTGGCCATCAGTTTCTAGCTGCTCTTTTAAATGTTTCTTTGCTTTATCAACAACTAGGTTGGCTAAATTGCTATTACCTTCTTCAACTGTCGTATCTAAGTCTGGATTCTGAAATATTCGTTTTGGCGATTTCTTTACTATCGCTTTCTTTTTCTGTAAAGTTGGAGACAAGAATATGGAACGGTCATCAACGTATTCACTCCTTGGAGTGACGTTAGGTGATGGCTGGTGTTTGGTAGGAGTTAATGCTCTTTTTAATAATTTTGGCCTACTTGGCGTCACATTACCAGATACTAAAGCTGCAACACTTCCAACTACGTAATCCATGTTAATTATTTAAACATTGAAAAGCAATATTATACCGTTACAGGTAATTGATAACTAATTTCGCAATTCCAAGTTTTAAAAAACGCGAGCACCACATGGCACATGGTGCTTTCATTGACAATCGATTGACAAATCTGAAGTCTCTGACAATTAACAAATGACATGGACATTTCGTCAAAAAATTTAAAAACAATCATATTTAATTTTTTTTTTGTAAAGGGGATTATATTGATATCGTAATTTCAAACGCGCTTCTTTTGCGTAAAATTACAAATATTTTTTTATAGAGTCTTAAGTTACCTAGAGTCAAAGCTGCTGCCAGTTTTGTTTTGAGCGAATAAGATATTTTCTTGTCGATAGAAATAAATAATCACGTATTATGGTTAATGTTAAGTAATTTTTAAATTGTTAAATGACATATAGAATAGCCTACTAAGACATAACTTACAGCTTTACATCTTATTATTAAAATATATTCCGTAGTTGATAGTTGATACCATTTGTCAAAAGTTCACCCCCTATATAACATTATTTCTTTATTAACGTTTCCTTAGAGAATACTTGCCAACCGATCTTTTGTTTAAATTTATTTAATATTTATCACTGCTGATACATACATAAATTACAGCATCCTTTAATAACCAAAGATATTTTCCATGAGAACTGTGTACAAAGCACAAATCTAGCCCGGAAGAAGCCAACATTATGATTTTATCTTTTTTTCCTAGGATGGCTTTAGAATTAAAGAACAAACATATCCCTTCATACGCTATTTTAACAGTTCTTTTTAATAGCTATGCACTTGCTACTTCATAATTAAAATTTAGAACCAGAGGTTACGACCATAGATGCGCGTAGTCTGTCAGGTGTCATGGTGTAATGTATTTTTACTTGTAGTTTGTTATTTATGGAGCATTTTTATTTTGTGTGATTTAGTGAGTGACGCTTTCTCATTAAATTAAATAATCGTGTTTTAATTTACTGTCAAGTTTATGTTAAAATATTGTGTGGATTTCGCTGAGGTTTTAAATAAAAAGGAAGGATCTATTCGTATGTATTATTTGTATTTAACAGTAATTAAGTTACTTCGCCATGTTATGCCGCCCGCCATTCCCTTATCGTGTTTTTTTGTGTTTAGATACATAAGGGTCCTATTTGAATTGAAAGATCATAATATTAAAAAGACAGTTTTTGTACGTATTGATTATTCATTTTGCATTTATTGAAACAATTTTTTGTGAATTGTAAGGTTATAAAGTTATAAAATTAATTGTAAACTTCACCAAATGTCCGGTTCTTTATTATTAATTGTATCACACAGTAGATTAGTTGTATTAAGTTCATTAAAAATGGTGCACAATCCGTATAAAATAAAGAATTGCCTATTTCTATCTTAATTTTAAAACCGTGAGCTCACTACTCACAATAAAACTAATATAATATAATGTTATGTATTAACTATTTAGTGCATATGTAAATTATGTCAAGCAGCCTAGGGATTTTACCTCGGGGAGTAAATAGGAGAAGATATGCCCATCTCCTACCTCCTATGTAGTGTATACTGCACCGGAGGTTTTTTAGTACATGCTGTTGAGTTCCCGGCAGAATGCGATAGTGACCCCGGAGCCTCTGTAACGTGGCTTTGTAGAAAGTACTGGAGGTGGTTTAAGTGGGTCTTGCTCACCCAGTCTCTGAATAGCAGAAATTTGTTGTGAGCCCCACATACCCCTGCAACTTTAAAGGGCAGGGGATGCGCTAATGCATTTCCACAAAAAAGGGATTTTACCTAGATTTACCTTTTATGTCTTATATGATTTATTTTTAACATGGCATGTGCATGCTTCACAGAATTTCATATATACAATACTGCCTTAATTACTCCAAGCCCTTAATAACTGAGGCGTAACAATCACTCAACCATAGTTAATAGGATGTCCCACACATTCAGAAAAAGATCATAATTTTACCAGTTTAATAAATAAAGTACTCAAATATACTAGCAATCTAAATCCCATATTTAATAATTTATCCATGGACAAGTTATAAACATTCATAAACTAAGTTTTTTTTAAATCTTTGGCAGTGTGACTATACTAGACCTAAGGTAGATCCGTATATTGTATTAGTAATTTATGCAAATTGAATTAATTATGTTCCTCATAGAAACTTAATTGGTTGATAATATGAACATGGAATTCTATATATAATTGATAATGTTAACACTTGTATGTATGGGACAAACTAGATTAATACAGTAGTCATCTTTATTTATTTTTATTAACTTGATTTTTAATTTCAATTTGTTATGATAAATAAAATATTATTTTGCTCTTAAATTGAGTTTCAAATTACGAAGTATCTGCAACTATATCTTGTTTGATTTTTAGAACATCACACCCACTTTCATAAAAAGTTGTAATAACTAAATAAAATCAGAAAACTTATTCAAGTAAGCCAATATAGTATACTGTATACATTATCTTTAAGATGTAAATCCTGTAAATATTCCTAGCTCAATGTTTTGTTTAGCTTAGGTTTCTCTTTGAGGCCTGAGTCAACACTTTCAAGTGCTAAAACATAATTTAAATTGCAAATATCTTTTCACTTGGCTTAAACTGTATGTAAAGATCCCATATTATGAAGACATCCTTTTGTTTTTTTATATGAAGAGAATATTCCATATAACATTCTAGGTTATGGTTTTAGTGTAGTTGAGGATTGATGAATATGAGAATTGAAATTTAATAGTTGAAAGTTGTGCAATTTTTTTTCCTTTAATTTAGTAAATGTCCTCTACCTCCAGTTAAATGAATTGATAAGTATATATAATCAAGTCTTAGGAGATGATTTTTATAAACATATTATAATAAAATAACTCTGGTGGTTCTATTTTCTTTTTAGGCTATTTTTAGCATGTTGCACTGTGTATGTCCTGTGTTTACAACTTTTTTGATCTTTACAGCCATGTGTTGTCTTTCATAAATAGAGACTTATAAGTATCTCAAGAACTAAATACATTTGAAGTGGGTATACCTGCACCATCTGTTTTCAATTTAGTTACAAGTTGGTAAAGTTTTTCAACATTTTCATTTTAGAACTATAATTGAATAACTTCAAAAAAACATGTTACACAGTTTTTTAAGTAAAGTCAGTAAGACATAGCAAAAAACTTTTATCAGTAAATTAAGCTAGATTGTAATGTCCAACAATGTCTCAATGAATTGATAATTTATGAAAAGAATGGTTTAACTGTTAGTAAACCTACCTAACTAGCAAGTTTAACTAAACTAAAGTTTTATACTATAAACTTGTAATCTATAACTACACTATAATTACACTTTTCTGTTGGAAATTTAATTTTTATTGCATTAAATATAAAACCAAAAATATTGATTTAACAAAATAACAGATTCAAAAATAACATTCCTACATAATTAACATAATATCACCTTGAGGTAATGATATTATGCCAATATTATCTGAAACTTGCTTGACCTTGTGAAGTAACTGGATCTATTTTCAAAACAAACAGAGGTATTAAATAAGTCTCACTCACTCTAATTTAAAATTAATAGTTTCCTCTCTTAAATTGTAAGATATTATCCTATTATATGACCTACAGTGTTTGTTGTATCAAAATCCTTTATAATCATTGGTGGATCTCTGTTGTCATGCTAAATACTAATAATTCTTGACATTGTGTATTGTAGATAGTTTAGTTTCCCATGCTCATATGTAGATGAATATATTTTACCAATCCTATTAAAATAATGTATGTTTTCATTGTACCGACACAAGTGACCTTGTCTTCTTTGTTAGTATAATAATTAGGTTTGGTATATATACTAGGTTTAAAATTTTATTAGAATTGTATCATTGATATGGATGGAATATGAAGCGGTATATGCCGTATTTTCAGCATTGGGATAAGAATTGGCTCCGGGGTGACTTGGTGATTTAAATATTACGGAAACGGAATATGATTTGATTCGATCTGACGGTGTTTAATTAAATACAAGACACGTAGTATGGTAATAATAATATCTATACATGTTTCCTGTGTTGAATTAAATGTGGGGATTTGATTGTCTTAACAATAACTGAGTAATGTAGATTTTGACTACAAAAATAGATAATATAGATATATATCGGCATTATTTAACCCTTTAAATTCTAATATGATAGATAGATTAGAATAAAAATACTGATTCTTGGAAATAATACAATCAGTAATAATATTTCTTGATTAGTCTTCTAAATGACTGATCTAATTTAATTGTACAACATGCTGACTTCTCATGTTTGTGCAATTATAATCATGTAAGCATACCTATAGTTCAATGAACTTGTAAGTTATGGCGTGTCGCCAGACTTAATAATGAAAACTCGCTAAAGGGCGCGTTTTTGCGCTGTAAAATTAAAAATTTACGTAATAATTGAATTTTCAAAATTTTCAGTTTTACTTTTAATGCGATTTTTATTTATTAAATATAAATAAATATGTACATACTTATGGTTATACAATTACGTAGAACGAGTAATTATAACTAATTCACCTTTAAATATTAAGAAAAAGGTAACTTTATTTTTGAGAAATGCAATTGTACTGAAACTAAATTTATAGTAAATATTGTTGTCCAGTGTCCTAGGTCATTGAGCTATACTTTTAGTAAAGTATTATGTGTGTTAATTTGACGTATTTGGGAACTATATCATGCAATGTTTGTAAACGATAAGATTTTCGGTCAGACCACACCTGTTGATAAGAATATGAAGAAATAATCCACTACCAGAGTCTTGTACTAGCGGTTCTCATAACCTAAGATCATTTAGTATGTGGCACCGTATTATATAAGAGTTTATTTATTTTTATTTATTTATTTATTATCACTTCGTTGCATATACATTAATATAGTACAATTGACATAATTAAATAAAAAGGAGAGCAACTGGCGGCCTTATCGCTTTCAAGCGATCTCTTCCAGGCAACCACTGTGAGAAAACAAAAAGTATTAATTACATAAGATAGGCAAGAAGTGCAAAAATACATGTATTACATTTAGTTGGAAACAAGGAACAAAAAACAAACTAAACTAATAAAAAATACATGAAAAAATAATAATACTAATAATAAAGTGCACATGAATCATTTTTAATTTCCTAAATTAAGATCAGTCTCAGTAGGTACCTATTATTAAACTTAGGGATACGATGTGGACAGGTAATGTTTGTAAAGAAGAAATTTAAAGGAAGATAGAGAAGGAGCTAAGCGAATAGGGACTGGAAGTGAATTCCATAGCTTAACTGCAGAGACCTTAAAGGAATCGCCAAGAAAGTTTATTTATCAGAGCAAGAGCAACAGGGGCTTACCAAATGAGGTATTTGATTAAGGTATAAAATGTTTTAAATTTGAGATATATAGTAAAAAGCGGCAAAGTAACAGGCCGTTCTAAACGGTGTCTATCAAAAAGCCACTAAACTAGACTACATTTCTGTTTGTCAAAAATAAACGTCTCGCCAGGAATAGAACAGTCATTGTTTTTCTGAATAACACGTGGGGAAAGAAATCTCTAAACATTTTTTATGCCTTTGTAACTATGTAATTAGTATTTAGTGAAAAAAGCAAATTTTGATAACCGATAAATTTCGTTATTAAGTAGTGTTTCTTTAATTTTATGCATTGTTTTAAAACATTATCGTAATATATAAGGCAGAAACGAAACAAAATGGCGGCAATTTACTCTTTAGTATCCTCAACAAGTATCTAAATTCTAAATTAACACTTGGTGCGTTCATCTACTCATAAAACTAATAGGTTCGGCCCTTCTTGGCCTAAGTACCGCGCGAGTGGAACCCATATGGTACAAATAAAGGCTCACTGCGATTTTACGTGCCATTATGTTCGTAATAATACTTGCACATATTATGTAGGTTAAAACTTTAATACAATAGGGAAATAATAAAACTAATACAACTTTTGGTTAGTGGCAATGGCGTAGTTCAATCTCGTATGACTAACCTCTGTATTTATAAAAACTTAACGACTGTTTCAACTAGCAGATACTTTAGTATTTTTGTAAAAAGAAGAATAAAGTAATAAGAACAATGAGTGTACTACAATAAATTTCGTTTTTACAAATAACGCGCGTGGGACACTGTAGTTGATATAAATTTAATAACGTATGATATGATATGTACGATACAAATAATATTAGAACTGACCAATTCATATGACTAATAATGTAATATTTAAGATTCCTTTAAACAGAAATTTGCGCGCTATTGTGTGTGGCAGAATATGCGAACTCTTACACATTTTTGTACCATATTCTTGCAATAAGTAAATTATTATTATTAGTTAGTTGAGTATTCTCTTTTTATTACCTATAAGTTACAATTATCGTTAAATCATCGAATATACGAAGAATGCATGTAAATATGTATAATATATGAAAACTTTTAAAAATTTTGACATGAAAAGTATCTTGTTACCTGCACCACAAGCTATTTGTTTAAGTGTGCGTAAGTTAGTTCGTTGAACCCGCGTCATTACTTTGCTAAGATTGGTAGAGCGTTTTTTACATTTCAATATCAAGGTGAAATCTATGGAGACTGGTTTTTGATTATTTAATAAACACTGGTTTCCTGGTCTCGGTAGGTATATTGCGAGTTGGGAGGTTTTGGGTTATATTTTTTAAAGAAGATTTTCGATTACGATTAGCTTATTTGTCTTTTAAATTCCACCTAAAGTATAGGCTCATTGGTTAAAAAAACAATAATGGTAAACTATGAAATAATAACTTTGCTTTTTTATATTCTGCGGTGTTTAGGTTAGCCCCGGCACAAAGTGTAGGGGCTAATTTGTATGTAACTGTATTTTAAAATAATTATAATTAATTAATTACTAATAGGGAGAAAATTTTCTACTCAATCTCTGAACTTTCTGTCTATAAGCCCATTTAACACTACCTCGTACGGTGAAGGAATACTGGTTAGGAAACCGTCATGCCTTAGACAGCGTGTTTTAGACATAAGACTGCTGACCTAATTGCTATTTAGAAAAAACAACTGATCACGAAACAGATATAGAAATCTGAGGCCCAGACCTAAAAGCGCCACTGCGTCTTTTTCCTCAAAATTTAGATAATAGTATCTTTATTAATTCGAACATTGGCTTGAAAGAATTCAGTATTGTAAATTTAGTAATATAACTGCTGCATTTTATTTGCTTTTAAAAGAGATTTATAGCATAACATTCTTTATATATACATAGAAGCTTTAAATGAAATTTATATAAAAATATGTTCATCTGACAAAACAGGATGCTCGAATTGTAATTCAAGTAGGCCGTTGTTTTAATAGCAGCTGCGGTCTCAATTTGTGAACAAATAATCTGGTTAGACATTGGTAGTTCGTGTAGAAAAGTATTATTTTATTATCGTAGAAGGCCGGGACTCAAACACTTGAACTATTTAAATTTTTTCTTACATCTTGTGGTGTTGGGCAGGGCATAGTTCTAGTTACATTATTTTTTTTTAGCTACGCAATACTAAATTTTCTTTGGTAATAGTTTTACAATCCCATGATAACGAAATCTCGATAAATCATGATTCAAGTTATCTTTACGCATCTCATAATCACGAATAATTCTAATCTACTATCGAAATCTCATTAATATTCATATCTATAAACCCCCTACTATTTTGTAATCAATACGTAGAAGACTATTTTGTTTAAATAAATAATAATAAACTAAAAACAATGCAAATTTTTAGGTGAACAACACACGAGTTACCGCCACCGAAATTAATACACGATATTAAAAAAAAATCATTCGAAAACTTCTTCATTTATAAATGGTATTTATTCTTTTACAGGTAAACCATGAGTAATATTGTAACGCGGAAAGGGCCCATAGGGGACGATAGTAAGGTAAATGTTATTTTAGTTTCATACAATATTTACCTTTTAAACGAGGGTTTAAACGTTTTCAATTGTCCTGTCCTACGTGGACTAGATGCCTTTAATTGTACAAAGATAAGAGAAACATAATTTGATTACGTTATTATCTGAAGAGTATCTTCTAACTGCATCTATTCACAATATCGTCTTAATTTGTTCTTATTATGATATTTCTTCTTATTGTTCTAATTATTGATGAAACATTTATTACCATACATAATCACATATTCTCCAAAAAACTAATAAAATATATCTTTAAATGCTGAAGATAATATGCTATTATAAAATAAATAATATAAAATGAAAAAATTTCAACACACATAATAAACATCGTTTCATTTCAGAAGCACGCAGATAGTCCTGTTAAAGATATGAAAAAGAAAATGGCTGTTAATGCTGAAAAAGAAAAACTGGCAGCTGAAAAATGCGCAGAAAAGAATACGAAAGCAGCAGAGAAATCCAGCCAAAGTGACAAAGAGAAAGTTAGCAAAAAGGATAAAAGTGTAGACAAAATAGTGGACAAAGCAGACGCAAAAGATAAATCTACAGATAAAATTGTAGAGAAGAAAGAAAAACCTACAGAGAAACCTGTAGACAAAAAGGATAAACCTACTGAGAAAAGTACCGAGAAAGTTGCAGAAAAGAAGGCGGATAAAGGAGAGAAGAAAGAGGAATCAGTAGAAAAAACTGACAAGAAGGAGCCTGTTGAGAAGAAAGAAGCCCCGGTGGCTCAGGTTGAGAAAACGAAAGAAGATGCTAAAGAGAATGGAAAGGTGGGCTATTTACTATTATACATATATACTATATGTACTTCCATTTAGCATTACATTGGTTAAATCACACTATCTTTTAGGTATGCCTTATATTCCAATTATAAGAGATTACCAATGGTAAAGTTGTATAAATTCTTCTTTATATCTTTCAGGCGGAGACCCCAGACAAAAAGAAGGATTCCAAAGCTAAACAGAACGGTGCACGAGTTAACGGGGAACCGGTTGATGGTGTTAGTTCGGAGGAAGAAGATGACCAGATGTTCCCAGAACTGGCATATGAGGACTCTGATATTGAGTGCTTCGAACCTCCGACTCCTGAGGGACCCAGTCGAAGTTATACCCGCAGATCACAGGTTGAGTCATTAATATGAATTATTTTTTTGCCCACCAGCATGCTTACCACGTAACTTAAATAGTGTATGTTAATAATAACCCACTTAGTACTTTTCAAAGAAACCTAATAACGTCGATCAAGAAACTTTATATCACTATAATTTTTATTTATTATTTTATTTATAAAAAGATCTAAGTGTTTTTTTTTATTTAATATAAGTAACGTCATTGAATTGGTAAGAGCAAAACCAAATCTAAAAAGTTAAAGGATTGGTACACATATTAGAAAAAAATTTCATTTATAGATAATTTGTTGTATTTTTTATTGGAAGGATCAATCTTATAATAATTTAGAGTTGCTGGGAAGAAATCACTTGTTGACCCCCTAATAATTGTGATTGATGTTAAGTGTCGATAAATATATACAAAATCTTATACCTTTTATTACCATTTTAATATCAAATTTGGCATGCTTTTAAATGTGATAGTATCATAAATAAAAAAAAAGGTTTTGTTGTAACTAACCACCATTTCACATGTGATTTGCACTAACATATGTCTTGGGTGAAGGTGAAAACGAGTCGTACGCCTGAAACGCCGCGCCCCGCGTCCGTGAAACAAGGGGACAAGGATTACGTGCCTGAAGACGTAAGTAGCATTTGTAATCGAAGTATCAAACTTAGGCCCGTATTCCAAAAGGTATCTCAAGTCACAATCTCCACTTGTGCACTATCTATCACTATCAAAATCATTATTTTTAATTCTATTTGACAGTTCCTGAAAGCAAATTTAAGTTTGAGTGACGTTCTAGAATAGTTCTAATTCTTTATTATACTAATGGCAGTGTACTGTATATATGCATTTTGCGGTTTTTAGTCAAAGGAGACGAAATTGCTAAAACTCAAAGATGACGTCTCTGATCGTAAACTGCGTTCGTCGGATTCTCCAAAAAGACAAGACAAAACAGAGAAGACAGAACCTAAACAAGACAAAAATGACAGTGTGTGCGACAAGGATGACAAGAATGACAATAAGATTGATGAAAAAATTGAAATCTCTATCGAGGTGGAAAGTGAGGGTTAGTACTATTTATATTTGTATAAAAGTTTAGATCCTACTCTAAGATATTTGGATTTGTATCCTTAAAAGGCCGGCAACCCACTCGCGATATCTGGCATTGCGAGTGTCTATCTAGGCGGCAGTATCGTTTAACATCAAATGAGCCTCATGTCCTTTTGATGGTTGTATGAAAAAAAAAATTCTCCTTGATTAAAGTTCTAACACTGCGGTCGTTTATTTTTCTCAGGCATACGATATTGTTTTATTTATTTACTTATTTTATGATATGACCTAATAAGCCTTCTACACTCTCGTATAGTAACTATTGTTATGCCGGGAATTGAAACCAAGATCTCCGAGATGTTGAAGATGATGAACTATGCCTAATGGTGGCCCTACCCACAAATTTTGACAAATACTATTTTCGCTGCTATAACATTAGTAGATTTCAATAGCCTTTTTCTTGTAAATAAGATATCTGTGTATAAAATGAGGTCTTTAGTGCTATAGCTCTAATGTAATTTTAATCGATGGACACTGGTAAGAACGTAAAGATGAAGGTAGTTTTAAGTATGTGTGTGTGAATTGTTTTGCGTCAGTATTTGTGCGAGTGTGTGTAATACACGTAGAAGAGCAGCGTAACGATGTGTGTAGTGTGACAATGTGTGTGCGCAGAGAGCGCGCGCAAGCCGGACACGAATTACTCCAAGTCGCGCGTCAAGGTGTCGCCCTATCGCCGTAGCATGCGTCTCACCACTCCCGCTGACGTCACGCAGACTTCGCTGCTCGCCAACTATACTGGTGAGGAAGTGTACGAATAATAAATAAATAAATAAGTTTAATAGTACAGTTTTAAGTGTTAGGTATCATTAGGAAATAAACAAACCGGTGTATAAGTTATCAGTGTAATTGCACTTAGATTTTATGAAAAAAGTGTAAATAAATATAATATATTAGCAGTTTTGTTCATAAAATCTAAGTGCAATTACACTTAGATTTTATGAAAAAATTGTAAATAAATATATAGTAGAAGTTTTGTTCAATTTGATGTACTGAAAAAGCTGCGGGATTCAACTGTAGTTTTTATAATTCAAACCTAAAACATATTACAAAGTTCCATTAAATAATAACATTATCTTCTGTACAAGTCTTGTTTTTATTTCAGTTAAAATATTATGATTTGCATATTGTTTTTAAAAATTTGCCAAGATTTGTAAATTATATAATTATATTGATAAGTATTTTTTTACAAAATCGGACTTAAGTACATATCAATATTTCCTCTAGTTTACAATTTAGCCCCGCTTGCAATTAAATGCAACTAATATAAAAATATCTTTCAGGTAACAACACAACGATGGAAATGGACATTACAGAGCCGTCTCTGATGATTGAGGAGCCCTCGACATCTGAGAGTCCGTACTTGAGTGGTCTACGCAACATTCGCGGGAGGAGGTCATACAAACCACTCAAGGAGATGACTCTGAGGAACATAGGAGTTAATACCAGCATCCGGTCTTCTAGTAGTGCTTCAGGTAAACGCCCTGAGATCATCGGGAAAACTTAATAAAAAATTAAAACAAATAATCGTCATTAATAAATATTTAGTTACTCTATAGTAATATAGATAATCTAGTCTAGCTTTATTTGAATATACAAAGCCGAATAGGAATATACAGCAAAAAAAAATGGTGCGTGTACTTATGTACGTGCGTAAGAAGTTATACTTCTTTGGCTTTCTTTATTTTTTTTAAATATAATTAATTAACATTTAACGTAAACAATTTATTAATATTTAATATTTAGTATATTATTCAATTATTAATTAATATTAATAATAATAATTATTATATTAGATTATTAATTCAATTTAATAACTAGGTATGTTTCATAACTTTTAACTAAGTATAAATAGGTCTTTGTGAAAAAGCATTGCTAAATTTCTTTGAAAAAATAATTAAAACTGCTTTATTTGTTTAAAAGGTACGACAAATGTCATTATGGTCAAACGTCACGCATATTCTATTTCTTTTTTCGGCGCCCATACTGAATTTTGTGTCACGGTGCGCGCGCATCGTAAAATTTCACTCTCATAAATTTTTCATAACGCGCCTAAAGAAGTATAACTTCAAAAATATACGTGTGACACTAGGGGACTGCCGCGGTAAAGCTATTGCATAGCATTTTTTATGTAAATAATTATTTATTTAGTTTTTGCAGTATTTTTTTTCTTTGATATTAATTCAATCTACCACTCAGACTAACACGCCTATCCGATCACGCTAAACCGATGTGAGACGCAGTATGCGTTCTGTCCCGCTCTAATGCGTAATGGCTGCACCTATAGTACGTCATCGTGTGTTAGGTTTATTTCGTTACGGAATTGCTTGATTCGGTCGCCGCGCTCAAAGCCCGCGATAAAATCTATGCAATAGCTTAAAAATGAAACTTACTCCGTCACAATCATGATTGCCTAAATTGATGATTTAACAGTCAACTTGATCAACATATCTCAAATTATGAAGTAATATGTAAAAAGTAACCATTTATTGTGTTAATTAAAGAAACTACTTTAGTTAATAATTAAAAAAAATATATAATGTAGGTAATATAAAAAATAAAGAAACGCGAATTTATATTTATTTTCAGTTTCAGAAACTCGTCCCACAGGTACTGTGGTAGGTCGTAAGAGGAAGCCGGATGCGGAAGAAGCGCAAGAGGCCCACGAGGCAAGGGGCAAACGTGCCAGACTTCTGGAACGTTTGGGAGGGTTCACTAGACCTTTCCGCTTTACGACGTCCGCTTCAGAAAGGCTTTGCGTTGAGAGTACCGCTGAGGTATGTCAATTTTCATATACCTATACAGGGTCGCGCGCCGCAACGTTTTTCTGTACCCAAGTTTAGTAAAACGTTTCGTGAGCACCTAATGATTCTTTATACTTAAAAGTTACCATTATGTGGTGTAAAGTACTGGAGAGTCGAAAATAATATTAACAATAACGCGTAATTCAATCCCCGCCCCGAGTCGTAACGTTTTACAAAAGGAAACCCCCAAATTCGTTACGAAATACTTGAACGCGCCCTAATTGGACGTATCGAATCAAGTATGTACAGTACCAGGCCATTTATAAGTCGCATCGTGCTTTAGAAAGAGATACTCGCTTTGTAGAGCGTCATCTCTGTCACACGAAACACTAACAGTCCGGTATCTATTAGGAGACTGAGACGGCGCTATACGAAGCCGAAACTAGCCGAGTATCTCTTTCTAAAGCACGATGCGACCTATAAATGACCGGGTACTGTAAGTATTATGTAAGCACTATAGGGGTAATGGAGGGTGTTTGATTTTCTTATTTGGTGATTCCGTCTACAGTAATTATTTACTTTTTACACATATTACCCACACATTGTCTATGCTTGTAAACGAAATGCAAAAAATTTATATGTTTATTGTACTATTATTTTTGTCGGAGACAGCATTCAATAGGCGCAACTTTTTTGTTAACTGGGAGAAAACGGGTGCAACAGACTGGTTTTGGTCCTTGGTATCGCAAACAACCTTGGCCATATCAGTTGCACCTATCCCGTAGGTACAAAGAAACCGAGTTCTTGAAGAACACTTGGGTTGCTTAACCTTAAAATGTTTAAGAACAAGATTATATTTCATTAATAGAAATAACGTGTGATCGGGTCCTGTGAATTTGTGACATTGTTAAATTCTTTATTACTTGGCATTGTTATCTTGATGATATATAACTTGAATGTTAAATACTTTGTGGGAAAAGTACTATTAGTTAGTTTTGTGCACCTAGAATTTGGGATTTAATGGGATTTCAGATAGTTGGTATAAACACGGATCTGCCACTGTCAGCGCCGGTGATAGCGGCCGAGACTTTCGATCCTGAGTCCCTCAAACACTCCACTTCGCTCCCGGCTGCGCCTGCGCCTGCACAAGCGCACAGGGACAAACGATGTGCTATTATGTAAGTTAAAAACTCAATAAAAATGTTTCATATTGATAATCTATAAAATAATACATTTTGAGTTTATTTCCACATATTAAGGGTATGAGTGAAGATATTTATCGCTAAGGGTATGTTCCGATATACACTGCGAGTACTGTATAGTGCTCCCACTGTTCAAAAATTCGTTCCGCTATGAACTGCCAGTATACAGCCGCAGCGTCCTAGGGAAATATATGACGTCACAAATCCCCGCTATACTTCTACTGCGAGCACTGGCGTTTTCGAGGTAAGGTACTCGCAGTGCTTTGATCACGTGATCAATCAAAACCACTTGAATGCCTAACGGCTGATATAACTTACAGTTTAATAACAAACATTTAAAATTCTAACTTACTTTCTTTGTAGTATTAATTCAATTGACAGTTAATATTAATATAGATTTTTTAATGCGATAATACTCCAATAATAGTTTTTCTTGTTGAATTGAAAAACTTTGATGCACTCATTTGAAAACTGTGTCGAAAAACGAAGCTGACTAGTATACTGGACTGCGTTCCGTTTTAAATTGTAACCAGTATAGCTAGCTATAGAGAAACGGTTTCACAGTATACTAAATTGACGGTACTCTGTACAGTGGTCGCAGTGTATATCGGAACATACCCTTTGTGTAATAATGATTAATTAATGAAAATTTCTTTAATTCAGGTAACAACTATCGCCTGCGCATGTTAAAAGGAGATTGTTTAATGATTAATGATAAAAAATTTGCCTTTAATATTAGAATAATATGGACTTTGGTAAATCGGTTATAAATCGAATTGATTACATTTTGACGGGTTTGATTCTCGAAATATACTTTCAATATTTTTTATATGTCTAAAGTGTCCCATGTCCTACATATGAAAGCTTTGTAATTATAGTCGTATGTCCGGGTTATTTCCAAAATGCATTTACATTACACTAAAAAAAAAGTAAACCAGAAATGTTCGTTCACAAACTAGCAACTCCTTTGGTTTATCTGTACTTCTTAACCTTACGTTATATTCTTTATTGAAACCCGGCCATTGTATTTAGTAATGATGTGGTTGTGGTGAAATCCGTTAAAATTGTTTGTATTTAAAAAATGCAATTTGTGTGTTTCAAATATTGTGTGTCGTGTGCCGTCTTTATGTAATTAGTAGCAGTCACATGTATGTTGAACTAATTTGTGTCTGTAAAATGCTTTTTTTGTAATATCTCAAATTATTTCCCATTATAATCCCACCTGTCATTTATTATACATTTGGCTGCTACGAAGTTTGCTGCTGCTATTGGTATGTATTGCCTAGCAACTAAGATTTATGTGCAAAGTTTATGACCTGCCTTATTATATTTCTTTTTAATTAAAATCATATCAAAGATTGTACTTCGAAATGGATAAAGGTTTTTGGGAGGAATTAAACAATATCCGATCCTTGTCCATTCTCTTACTTTTGTCACAATCTTGTCTCAATTTTATTATGTTAACAGCACACGTACCACAAACAACTATACTATACAACTATTTTTGTTTTTTGTATAGACAGGTCTTTGGTACCACTATGGTACAAAGTTTTAGATTTCGACGTTCTACGTAAGTTTTATTGATCGACCATTGATTGAGAATCAATTTTAGTTATTATTAAAATTGATTCCCAACCCACTATAGGATAAGGTTCAAAATTATTTGTTGCCGCAGTTTGAAGGAACACGATAGTTAATATAGAAGCGGCAATATTTAATTTTCAACATAACAAACCCAAAGCTGATAGCAATCATGTACAAAATATCTAATGTGCATTTTATATAAATAAAAATTAATATAGATTTTTTTTCTTATTTTTACTAACGTAGATTAGTTTTCTTAGGAAACATTTCATCTTACGTAATTGGAGATTTTCCATACTTAAGCGAGCTTCCATTGTCTGATCAAGCTAAATTGAGGTATTATCATCGAGATAGGTTAGGTTTGCCATATACATGACAATAGAACCATCGCAATAGCCTCCACCGAATTAGGTTTTTGCCATATTGCAACATTTAAAAATTTCGCACATCATTCATCAGTAACATATGATAAGTTTAAATTTACCTGTAGGTATCCTAAAGGACTTCATGATTATTTTTGTTATTTCGATTAGATTCTAACGTACTACGAACGGTTTACTAATTGCTAGGTATTTACGGCCCCACAGATCTTGAATATATGCGTACCGGCGTGGATAAGTTAATAAGTCGCCTTTAAATGAACATCGTATTGTGTATAAACATCTGAAGACATCGAATTGTTGTTTTTCATAAGACTTATAAAATCTCTGGTGTGTGCGGTAAAAAATGCATGTATATAAATAAACTCTTTCGTTATTTCTGTAATGAAATTAACATGCAAATCGACTTAATGACTAAAACTCACGTCAGTTTCTAAAATGTATTCTATTTGTGAATATAGTGTCGTTGAACAAATACACCAGCTTAGAAAGATCCGTAGCAATCTAATGAGGATTTTCTATTAAAATAGGTTTAACAATCATGAACTCATTTCCTTGTAATGAAGTTTTATAGTATTGTGATACACATTTTAGATTAAATAGGATTTGTCGCAATATGTTTATTCTATTTCGTAAAACTTATTAAAATTATTGTAAGGGATATACAGATTGGCGACTGAAAGTTGGGTTACTTAGTTCAAAGGTTTTAAATATGTTTTAAAGTAAATTAAACTGAATCTGAAACATCGCTATTAATCAAGGAATAAAACACTTAATCTTCATAATTTCTTGTCTTGTTACTAAATTTAGAAAACAATATATTCGAGACGCGGTATAAAAGCTAACAATTATAAAACTCTAGTTATTAGATAAGACACGCTACAGGTAAATTAGCTTGGAGAAATTTTTGCGTTTGTAGTAGTGTATGGTCAGCAAATAAAAAAAAAAACAACATTTTATTTTTAGTTTTTATTTTTTTAAAGGTAATATACGTTTGTGGCTGGAGCACACCAAATGCGTACACGTCTACGCATACGCACTACGTACTAATACGGACGTGAAAATGTGTATCCACTGCATTGTAATCTATGGAACTGTATGAGGCAGATAAGCCAGTTCCAAATATTACAAGCAGTGAATGCCGGTTTTCACTTCAGTGAAGACGTGTATGAATTAGGTGTTCTCCGGCCATAAATGTTTTATTCTAATAATTCATCAACCCCAGGCATATCACAATCATCCCCATCCTCGCTTTCATCAGATGAATTATTTAAATTAATTATGATTCGTTCTGATATTGTGTCTAAAGCTGCGTCTCTACCCTGATATTTGTTTTCCTCCTCAATAGCATGCAGACAAACTTTTCTCCATTCCTCTACAGTTATGGCGTTCATTTTTTCTTCAGCTAATGACATTATAACCTTCATATTCATTGCGACATTCTTTTTTGCGACATATGTTTTCACTATCCCCCATATATTTTCTATAGGATTAAACTCCGGATGGTATGGTGGTAAACGCAGCACAGTATGACCGTGCTGTCGTAATATTTCGTCTATCTTGTACTCTACAAATCTCGCCTTGTTTTGCAGAATCAGTTCATATAATTGAGGCTTAAGCAACGTGGATGAATGCTCAATGTTTCGCAATGTCAGCCAGTCAATCATTTGCTGTTTTCTAGAATTACTATTCGGTGCAGGATTTTGTATTGAGTTATGATATGGTGCGTTGTCAACAACAACAACACTATTTGGTTGTAAGTTGGGTATTAATTGAGTTTGAATCCACCTTGAATAGTTGTCATAGTTCATATTGTCGTGGTAATCTCCACTTTTTTGGTTGGCTTTAAACATAAGCAATGCATTTGGTATAAAGCCATCCATACCACCGGCATGAACAATGATTAAGCGGTTGCCTTTCGATATATGTTGCTTCAAACCTGAAGTGCTTCCATCTGACCAAGATTTCGAGAGGGTATGTGATGTATGTATATATGTTTCGTCGGTGTAAACAATTGGTCGGCGTTGTTCACGATATTCAGCAATTTTCATCAAATAATTAGTTCGCAAGTATCTAATTTCGTGTTTTTCCATAAGAAGTTTCCGGTTATCTTCTGTTTGCTTCCAATTAAAACCTAATGACATGACGTGTTTTCGTAACGTGCTGACACAACCTTTATAATCGATATCTTCTTTTAATTTTGCGTGCAAAGTTTTCAAAGTGGGAATTTCTTTATTTGTGATGTGGAAGTCATGAATTGTTCTTCTGATAACTTGCTGATCAAAGTTATCGATTACTATTGTAGGTTTACGATTCGGTTTCTTTTTAGGAGATTTAAATGTTACTTCCTGATCTGAAGGTCGACATTTGCTTTCTGATACTACCTTTCTGACGGATGCTATTGAAATTCCCGTTGATTTAGCAACTAATTGAGTGGGAGTCATAATACTGCTCGG
The DNA here is from genome assembly GCA_963693345.1 of Pieris melete. Taxonomy (NCBI): domain Eukaryota; kingdom Metazoa; phylum Arthropoda; class Insecta; order Lepidoptera; family Pieridae; genus Pieris; species Pieris melete. Next base: position 81,497 of record CAVNZK010000078.1, read on the forward strand.
GTTGTTATTACACTCATTTTCGAAATATTTGTACAAACAGTACAAAACTTCTTTAGTTTGAGAAGTCAAAGGCTTGCCTCGACCATGTTTTAACACTGGAGCCATTTTTAATTAACAATATAAAGTTGCAACACTTACACACAAATTAAACACTTCAACAAATATTATAACAATAATAACAAACAATAACAACAATCAACAAATACAAAATTTAACAATTAACGTAATAATTATAATTTTTGAATGAAATGTGTGCTTTATGTTCTAACAGTACCAAGCGACTGACGCCGGACTGCACGTGGCACCTGCGGACAGCGTAAACTGGTTTATTCTGGTTTTGTGCGTGTTTCCACTTTCCACTATCAAGTGACGATTTTTTGCTTTAGATTGAAATATCTCGGAAACGGTGCGTCCTAGGCCAAAAATAAATTTTGACCCCCCCGTAGACCCCCCGGAGTTTTAAAAACCTAGATGAAAGGAAAAAAAAATATATATCGGTCTCTCCTCTTTGAAGTTTCACTTCTATCGTGTGTGAATCGCGCACACACCTTTTTTTTATAAAGTCAAAACCTTTTTTTTTAAATAAAAACTTGTTTTTATTGATAACAAAAATCAGAGTTTGCTAGGGATAAGTATAATATTAAATAGTAATGTTAGGATATCGAAACATTTTTGTATAGGCCAGAACGATATAGTGGAAACGCGCTCTAAGATCTGAGTAATATACACACCACTACATATGCAAAAATTTCTCGAGACTAATTTCACTGTACCATACTATTAAATCATAACGTTAAAAACCTTACTTGCTAAAACGAAACTTAGACGTGAATAATTTTGTAATTTTTGTAACTTCCTGTAGCGATTGCCACCACCAATTTAATCTTGAGTTTAGTATTGCACAAACAAACGGTTGCATCGACAGCGCTACGGATATTGAGAAGTACTACATCAAAATTCCGCTACAAAAACACCGCTATCGCTATTGCAAGTTACAGAATACCGGCGCAGTTCACAGTTGAACTTGTCTCTAAATTATAGTGGTCGCCAGTCTGCTGCCCTTATTATTCTTTAGTATTATTGGGTCGTCCATTTTTTTCTTAGAATCAAAATTAATTACGTCTTTAGCGCTAGTATAAGTCTGTAGTGTAGTATAGAACTATTATGATTGAATTGAAATTATAATTTTTGTTAATAAATTTATAAATCTAATCATGCTTTTTATTATGTATTGCCAAGGAGTAATAATCCTTGCCTCCTTCAATCTTTCTTTGGCAGCCTCTGGGAGAGACGTGCTCTCGAAAAGGCCGCATCTAAGGCCCCAGGTGGACTTATTGTAAAATCAAAACAACATCACGGTAATAAAACTTATACAATTTAAAAAATAAAATCATTATAAAAACTATTGTCAGTTGGTGTTGTCGTCTCCGAGATTGCACGGCCAGGTACATACATTGATTACTTGAGCTAAAATTTAAAATTACTTAGAGTCGGGGAGTTTCACTAGGTTTTAATTCTGTAGGGCTATTCAGAAATCCGATAAATTATCCAATTTCGGAAATCTTGTAATTAGTGATATTTTTTCATTAGGAGGCGTTCAATTATTACGTAGATTTACTGCAATTTATCCCCCCCTTCCTCTTGTCAGCAAAAGTAAGCAAAGCTCTCAATAATAGGTACATAAACGTTTTCAAGCATAGACAATGTGTTGGTAATATGTGTAAAAAAGGAAATAATTACTGTTGACCAAATAAGAAAATCAAAGATTGTGCTTACGTAATACTTGAACGGCCTATTATATATTTCACTTATATTCTTATAAGCAACAGGATTTTATAGGTCAGTTTTGTGTCAGACATGTCTTCGATATTTGGGTTTGACACAAGGGTGAGGAAGTGCCATTGGTGCACAGCCGTGATTCGAATGCACGACCTCAGGGATGAGCCTCGCGCGCTTACAATATTAGCCCAAGGCCAACACTGCTTTGTTCAAATTATGATCATTAATATGGCTAAGGTAAAAAGTGTAAGGACCATTACCTTTTTTCTTCTCTGAATCAGTTTCCTTCAATTGCATTGGATGCTGACCATACCCCAACTGACCCCGTAAACCCCATAGAAAGACCTCATTAGGATTCGTATTGACCCCACAATCTTGTTTCGTTTGAAGGCACTTATGTCGCGGTTCCACCGTCTGACAGTGGATTTCAGATCTCATGTGACTATAGTTTGTTTGAGTTGAATGTGTTTGACATTTTACTATGTTAGCCTGAAAAAAAATTTGACCAACATAAAAATCCTAATCATTAAACTTATGAATTATATAGGTATACTAGCAGACTCGGCCAAGCGTTGCTGTGTCTAAGATTTTTGCTATAGTAGTAAACTATTCAAGGGAAACGGTAGGAACTAAACACCAGTCATGGGGACCACCATGCTTTTTTGGTGGTTATGCAATTAAATTGTAACTAATGTGAAACGTTGGTACTTTCAACACAGCGCCATCTGTTAGAATTGTAACTATCAAATAATAAACAAATATATTGCAATAAAATAATATTGCGGGTATAAATTGAGATGTAATCTATCCTATCTTTTAATTTGGATCAAACTACACACAGTGTGCAAATTTGATTGAAATCGGTTCGGTAGTTTAGGAGTCCATAGCGGACAAACATCGTGATTCGTAATTTATATATATTAAGATTAGGTAATAATACAACTTTATTTTATTTCATAAAGTACAAATACAGACATATTTCTCACCCATTGACAGGCGCGTCGCTTCCATTCCCAAAGGTCCCAAGTATAGTTCTTTTCGATGTAACTGTCTACAGGGTGGGTCTCTGTCTGTATATCCTTGTCTGACACTTTCGCTGATATATTACGTGAAATAAAATTAAACATTATTAATTTTATTAAGGAGCTGCTTAAAAAACACCAATAATTTTACCAAAAACCAAGATAAGGCTTAAGGCCCGTTTCTTGGTTTTTGTAAGTTTCCTCGATCGTTTTTACAATTAAGTGAACAGCCTTCTGTGCCTGACACGTTGTTGATTTTTGGGTCTTAGGCAAAAATTTAGAGTCCAGACTATGCTACTCTTTTACCTGCCGTTTCTTGACGCACAACGGACCAATCATGAGTCTAATTGCGGAGAAAGGAGTCCTACAACCCTAACATGATGTGAAATTCACCTATAGCTGAAAATCTGGAATAATCCATTGCTGTAGAGCCATTAAATTTACAATCTAGGACTAGGGCATAAAACTTACTTTTAGGTTCCACTCTGGTAACTAGTCGATCGACATCTCTCACTTTATGAACAGCGGGAGCAATACTCAGCAAGTTTATAAGGTGAGGGTTATTACGGGCATATTCCAATACTTCGTTTATATATCTGTTGGCGAATTATATTACGCATTTACTCAAAAGATACAATTCAAAACCTCAAAATACCTTAAACTTTCCTTTAAAAAAACTTGTTATGCAGTAAAGACATGTGGAGGAAGGATGGTGTGGGGCATTTCAAGTACTACGTAAGCGTAAATATTTACTGCAATTCACCCCCCCCCCACTTTCCTCTTGTCAGCAAAAAGTAAGCAAATTTCTCAAAAATAGTATATTAATTTTTGGTAGGAATCTTCGAAAATTCATTTCGCTTTCAAGCATAGACAATGTGTGGGTATGTGGACCCTCGATCAGTCTAACGACTGACTGACCGCCCCGAAGGTTTCGGTGGCTAATCTCGAGAAGTTCTATACCTTATTATATTAATTTTCTTCTTTAATAAGAGTTTTTCAGGCCATGGCGTCATCGCAGTGATTTGTATACCTTCGCAGATTGTAGATGTCGCTATAGACAGACCTTATAAAACACGGACAAGATAATGCCGTGTTTATCAGTTACAAATTTATTAAGACTGTAACAAGTTTGGGATAAATTTCGCTCCATAACTACAAAACTTAATATATAGATTGTTAAAAATAATCTCAGTGTTTTAAATCGTTTGTCACCTGCGTGGATCCCTACTGAATCTGGCAGCCATTTTGACCGTGCAAAACCCGTAACGTCCTCCATCACATCTAATAAGTCCCAACTTCATATTACTGGGAACTAAAGCGCCAACACTTAAGCATACAGCGCAGAAACCTAAAAACTATAATAACAAAATGAATATGTTATTTTTTATTGATTTGCGTATAATATTCTAAAAGTAAGATTAATCTTTCCAGTTTAGTTAAGGGTATACAATTTTTAAATTAATTAGTGCTCATGTAAAGAAATAAATTCTTACCTGTATATGTTTGTCCTTGATGGAGGACATACTATCAGAATAAGCCACATAGTTTTTTATAGAACCCAAAGACAGCCTTTCTTCTACACTAAGCCGGCTAGCTCTATCTTGGTCTGTGACAACACTTCTTCCTCGGAGCATATTTTGGAGTATGGGGTATGGAAGCTTCATTTGGTCTGAGAATTATATTAGCTATTCATTGGAACTGAATTATTTTATTTGTACTAAAGAGACTGCTTATTGCTGAATTAATGAGCGTGACCCTTGGTCTCAGATGTTGCTTTTCTACATTTTGTTAATATTTTTGGTCCATCTGTAGATTTAAGGCATACCGGTTTCCTCACGATGTTTTGCTTACCGTCCGAGCGACTGTTAAATGCGCACATAGATTGAAACGTGCATTGATGCCGTGGTTCGAACGTAAGTGCTCAGAATTAAGAGTTACAGCCCGTTCCCACTAGTCGTAAGTCGCATAAGACTAAAAGTCGAAAGTCTGATGTCCCTGTTCACACTGCGTCGCGAGTCGTATAGGTCGTAGTTTGGAATGTGTGTCTAGGAAGCGGGGCGGGGAGAGAGGTAACAACGCGCTCGAGTCGATTAGACGCACGACTACTGTGAACAGCACCAAGCAAGCACCTATGCGAGCACGATTCGACGGGACTTTTAGTCTTACAACGGGCGCTGGCCCGTCGGATGGTTTTTTGAGTCGTATTAGACTAAAAGTCGCGTCTCATCCAATGTGAACAGCTCCATATAAAGTGTATGGTGACCAGAGCATTCGACTTTTAGTCTTATGCGACTTACGACTAGTGGGAACGGGCTGTAACACTGAAGCCACTAGGCCATCTCAGCATAATTTCGATTAATTCGCTACTATTATTAATTTTAACTCCGTGTTATGGTGTACGATCACGCAACCGCTGAATAGTTGATTTATTAAATGCATTAAGGGCTTGTGAATTTGTTCCACAGAGTTTCAACATTAAACTACTTTACCTTGTATAACTGCCAGAGCACCCATTAGCCGATTGACAGTTGCCACCAAGTACATAATGTTCTGCATACATCGCCACACTTGCCATACCTTCGAGAATAGCGGCTGGAAGGTTTTTTGTTCTTAGGAAATTTTAAAAATTCATTTAGAATAATCAATCAGTGATTGCGTAATAGGATAAGTAGTAGTGAGATATGTGAGCAATGTGAAAGGGAAAACTTACGTGGGTTGGTCACCTAGAAATAATGAATAAAAAGCGGCTTACGAGTAGGATATACAAGGCAACCGTGGGTGATGAAATCTAGTTTGGTAGGCCTTGTTGTATACCTGGACCAACTCCAGAACATAGAGAAGGGACAGGTTAAAAGACATGAAAGTGGGTAAACTTGGCCCTCTGAGGTGGAACGCCTAAACTGCCAACGCCGACGGCCCTTTAAGATAGGCTTGAGTGGGCAAAAACTTTTTAGAAACCATCCCTAAATTGTTAAATACTTACAAATACGGTAACAATGGGCACAGCAGCTTTATACTTGACAGCAGCGTGCAGTTCCTCCAACGCGACCCGGAACCGTTCAACCTGATGCGACCCACCTTCAACGAGGGTCTCCACATCGTTTAAAAGTTTGCGGATGTATACCTCATATTGCCGGTTGAAAGATAGCAGTTCGAATATTTGCTTGTAATCCGCCCTGAACGGTAATAAATAAGAATTGCACTTATAAATCTCAAGGCGCTTAACTAAAGAAGGCTGATATAAAAACAGTATATGGCTTGGTTTGAGCGTTAAAAGAAATGACTCATAATTACTTCACAAAGTAATAAGAGCAAAAAACCTTGCAAACTAAAACTTCTTTCCTGTAGTCTTACTGAGGTATTGTAAACAGTATGACTGACAGAGTCAGTATCACTAAAAGTAACTGATAACGTAAGAAAAGTGTTTTGGGGTAAGATTTATAAAGTTTGTGGAACTAATATAAAGAAGATGCAAAACTTTTAACACTTACTCGGTAAGCGAATTTGGAGGTAGATCAATGATGACATTGCCAGTCTCATCTTGAATCGAAATAGTATCAGATATTGCTGTGGTGAGCGTGTTAACTCGCTGCATGACGGCGATTAAAGAGTTGGAAAGTGAGGAGAGACATGCTTTACCGGCGTCTACTAAATTGAACGGCACTGAAACATTGAATTTATGGATGAAAATAAAAAGGTCATATATTTCCGCAAGTTTTAAAATTTACAAAAATATATTTTGCCAGCGTGTCACCTTTAAGATTAAGCGTGAACTGCAGAGAGTCAAATTTTAATTGAGCTGAATTTTGGGAATCGATATTGCGTAACCCAATAACTAGGAAGCTCTCAATATTTGTTCAAAATGTGAAAAGATATGTATGAAATCATATAAAATAATATTAAAATAATAAAATTAACGACTTTTTTTAGAATTTTACACAGTCCCACTCATGAACAAATTAAAAAATAAAACATGCTTACAGTCAGGAATGCCTTCGCCACCTTTCTTACAGTCTCTATTAAACAGTCTCACGCCTGATGCCACTTGCATCAGCTCATTGAGCTGGACCAACTTCTCGCTCCGAGGTAATGAGATGAACACCTTAAGATCATCGAGAGAAAATACGCTTTCTAATGCCGCCATACCTTCTTTTAAGGTCTAAAATTATACAATGTTGAATTAGTTACATAACCAGTTACCTGAATTTTGGGAAACAATTTTGCGTAACGCAATAAATAGGAAACTCTCAATATTTGTTCAAAATGTGAAAAGATATGGATGAAATCATAAAACAAAATAACAAAATTAACGACGATTTTTTTACATTTAACTAGGTGGGTGAACAAATTAAAAAATAAAACATGCTTACAGTCAGGAATGCCTTCGCCACCTTTCTTACAGTCTCTATTAAACAGTCTCACGCCTGATGCCACTTGCATCAGCTCATTGAGCTGGACCAACTTCTCGCTCCGAGGTAATGAGATGAACACCTTAAGATCATCGAGAGAAAATACGCTTTCTAATGCCGCCATACCTTCTTTTAAGGTCTAAAATTATACAATGTTGAATTAGTTACATAACCAGTTACCTTACTTTAACCACGGAGACTTGTAATGGGGCGTGGGAAATATTATTGTGCCTTTTCTATTCCATAGCTCACATAGTCCTGTATTGGATTTTGATACGGGACGAGCTTGACTCTGTGTCATAAACTAATTTTATAAAATTTTATGAAAATTTCAAATGGCCTATTTATCATGTAGTATTAAACACTAGGATTATACGAATGATGCAGTTAGTTTTTATAAAGTGTTAAGATCATATTATGCATACTCAATCTTTACATCCAATATGATCCAATGAGAACTTTTTATCCGCAGACCGCAATTATTATAATAACGTCACAAAAGTATACGAAACGGTATGTCAACATGTACGCCATATCGTATTAAAAATATTCTCTCTATTAAAATTAGAGAAAAATTACCCCAATATTTCCAGGGTTACCAAGACCACTGGAAAGAATAACATAAATCGACATCTTTCTAAATAGTTTCTTAAACGCGGCATCATCTTCCGGATCCTCGTCGACAATCTCCGCTACCAGAGGTCGTAGGCAATTGTTAATTGAATCCAAATGTTTATCAATCAAACTCTGCAGTTTGTCATAGTTTGTTTGCATCGTAAACTGCATTTTTAGGGTATTTATAGATGTTTCGCATTCTGTAATTACTCAAGATTCAGACTTGGTTGAAATATTGCAGGATTATACATTTCTAATAATTAGGTATATATAAATACTACGATACTAGTTTTTACTTTTGAAATGTTGGCACTGCGTTATCTCTGATGATTTATATGATAAATTCTTCATAAACATATGAACTGTGCTGTTAACTACTACAAATATATTAATTTTTGTGTATTTGCTTTCTTTTATAACCACTACTTTTATTAATTAAATGCTCTGTATATAGTTATTTCTTCAGTCATACTTACTTGTAAGCAAAGAAACACACTCCGATACGAAAAACTCCAAGTTATTGCGGCGAATCGTTTTCGAAAACAGTTTCCCATACTTCGGGTTAAGAAGTAAAAGATCTATTAAGTATATTACAAATTCTGTATCAACAGATATGTTATTTTGTGCGTGACAATTACGTGCTATTTCATTGGCTATATTTTTTATAACATTTTCGTTACAAGCCATATTTGTAAAATTACATAAAAACTATATTTTGAAAATAATTCCGTGGCCATGGGAACCATTTAACAGGAACTTGTCATAACGCTCGCTCTTAGCAACCACAGACATCGGATGACACCTTATGTAAGATAATAACAAACAAACATGTAGTTTTAGAATATTTTATTGAATAATTCAACCCTCGGCGATACTTATACAACCTCCATATTAATTTTCATACCACTGCATTCCTATATTGAAGTAAGATATATATAGGTAATAACTTGTATGTTTCATATCTCTGATATTAAATAATTGATTTTGGTTCAGAATGTAGAAATGCAGCAATACATTGACTTACTTATATTACAACCTAAATCTTTTACCGGAAAACAATTTTTATAAGATTTTATTGTTCTTTCGTAGAGCAATAAAATTTACAAATACAGATATTAGCAATTATTTTAAGTTTTGTTTACCTTTATATGCAATTTCGAAACCACAGCAACAAACACAAACGTAATCCACGTTTTATAATAAGCCGAAAGACTTTTAATGAGGAATTTAGAAGAAACATTTTATGCCTATATTCGGTTCAACACTCATTTCTAGGGTTTTCTATGAAACGCGAATTCGACAATTAATGTTTCTCACCATTACGAAAAATTTACGTCTCGTACCAAATACCACTGGTACTCTTAAATCCCGGGCATTAGTTGATAAATCAAACAAGGGCGTTTGCACAATAATAAACCTTTGAAGTTCAAAGATAAGGTCTACTATTGTTTTGTCAAATTTATTATGATATAATAAGAAATTCATTAATAATGATTTAAAATGATCTATATTAATAGTAATCCCTTCGATTTTATGCCAAAATTTTAATTGTTGTTAAATCTCTATGATAGACAAAATAGTTTCAAATATACATTATTTTTTTCTTAATTTTATGAACACTATCAATTTAAACTGATAATTTATACATAGCTTACTCTTAGATATAAATCACCGAATGTTTGGGAGGGATTTCGCAAAAAAAACATATAAATTTATATTATTTTAGTGAGAAAATTATGATATAAAATTATAAAAGGAACAATATAGGAACAAAAATATAAGTAATCTTTACAATAAAAAAAAATCGGTTCTTTATAAATGAATTATTTTGTAAGGTTTGTGGTATAAACGTAATTCTTAGATATCATATGATGAATGCAAATTATATAGATGGTACCTAAAGTACAAATTACATAATAATAAAAATATTCTATTAATACCTAAGTGTCGATTAAAAACTTATACACGATATTTAGTAAATTACATGTGAAACATAAATTAATGTTTGACCAATAATCTGGAATTTCTTAGCTGTCTTATGTCCAGCGCGGCTACTCCTACAACTTTTAATAGCAAACGATTTACTTTCAGTATCTGTAGCTCTAGTGTCGCAACCTTGAAATCGTACAAAACCTCATCATGGATTGCGGGATTGCCATCAAAAATTACAGAGAACTGATGAAAGTCACATTAAAAGTAACTATTTCTCACACAAGAATGTTAACGAAAGACAGTCTAGCGTTTATACTTTGATGGCTTTGCCACGGCTCATAGAAGCTACTTAATTAATTGTGAATTAATCTAAGAAATGAGTTTTCAAATATTTCATCATACCGAACGTTCGGAATCGCTTAGTGCCTATAACCTTGTAGAGAGCCTCGTCGCATATGGCATATTGTTTGTTAGACTGGTCATATAAGTTTTTCTCTTTGATGATGGTCCAAACACGTTTCACCACTTCGTGTCGTGGCATCTCTTCCTGTCCCATTAATTCAGCTAAGGCTGGGGATAGTTTGTATGCCCGAGTGTAACCGCTGCCTTTGCCACGTCCGGCCCCTGCTGCTGCCTGCTGAAATCAAATTAAATATTTTTTATATAAAACTGAACATATTTTGGCGACAATCCCACCTGATGTTAAGCCATATTCTAATAATGCCACTACCACCAACACCAAATCGAGTGTCAATTTTGACTGTACATACATTACTAAATATAAATCAGTAATACATTATTTTTAATTGTATTACATTAATCATTTTTGTTTAAGCAAGAGGGGATATTTTTGGCTCTAAAAATACATAGTTATACATTTATGGGCCTCAATAAGCCACAACTAGACTAGGCTGTATGTATCTAAAAACACTATGGCAGATATACTGAATTATTAAAGATTTTTAAAGCAATTCTTAATATTATCTGAAGTAAATATTTGTGAGGTGCCAACTATCAATGTTTCCTAATACATTAAATGAACCAAGCAACTGAAAAACCATTTATTAAATTAAGTACCTTTTTAGGTTTTTTCTTCACCCAATCACTGTCTGAATCTGATCCCTTCCTCTTCTTTCTTTTCTTGGGTTCAGGCTTTTTCTTTTCCTGTAATAATATAATTTTCAACTATTTTATTTGTGCAAATATTACTTAGTTTTCTTGCTAATCTTGGATTTAAGTGTGCCTTGAGGAGTTTGTTTTGACTTTATTATTACTGTAGAAATATACATTACAAAGAACTTACATCAGATTCTTCTTCAGCACTATCTGAATTTTCAGATTCCATTTTATTGACATAGTCCATAACATATTGGTCGATCAACTCTTTCTTATCAGTCAGGTCAGTATCAAATACCTCCTCCAACTTCTGTCTCACTTTCTTGGTTGAAGTTTTTGCTAAGTTTGCCTTTTCAAGAATCTCTATAAAAAAATGCGATATTGTTGAATGAACATGAAATAAGTTACTAAAACTTAAGTAAATAATTTACTATTCTATTTTATTATATCAGTCTATTAGAAAAAGTTACTTAAGTTAATTACAAAATCCAGGTAATTTAGCAGACTCAAGAATGAAGAATCACCGATTTACACTACAGTCTACATTATGGCGCCCACAACAAAATTGCTAAACATTTTACAAATTCAGTGTAAAAAAATACGAATCTATCGAAATGCTTCAAATAAAAACTATTTATTAATCACATGCGCAACTGAAAATAACCTTTAATTATATTAAGTCTTTGTCATTAATGTGTACTATACGTGGAGCTTCTGATATTATGATCTACGCGTTGCATAAAAATAAACCACCAGTAGAGAGACCTAAATAGGAAATGTAAAATAAACCTTTTCATACCAAAAAATCCGCATAATAGAACCAAACAACTTTCACATGAAACATTTTTGCTCTGATTTTATAATAACAGAGATATTTAAAATCCCACATATGAAATATTAACTTCTTTTGAACATAAAATGGAAGCCATTACATGGTAAAGGAATTATATTCTAAGACTCATTAAACAGCTAGAAAGTTGATAAAACCTTGCAAAAGAAGACAAAATCTTGTGTATATAAAAAATAGAACAACTTACTTAGAATTTCTTTTTGAAGGTTTTCGTCAGATACGTCTGCCATTTTCCTAAGATTCCGGCGGCCACACAATATGACAAAAAGTAGCCACTAGCCACACAATAATATACCTACGCGCTAGATGCTACACGGCAGCGTCGCGACATGAAGCAAACTCAAACTTCAAAGGCGCAGCCGTCAAAAGTCGGCGGCATTTTAGTAACCAATCAGTAGAAAGCATTCTTCCTAAAGAGATGCGATTCATTTTGAAAAAAGTAAAAACCAAAATCACTGGGAGCACAAATTACGTAGTTGATAAAAATTGCATATGATTTGGAAGGATCTTTCAATAAAGTCTAAATGATTTAATGAATAAAAATGTTTTTGATTTGAAAGTATACCAAATATATTTATGAACGCATTGATTGTTCGACCTTTGTCAATTGCCAAAAAGTTATACAAAGTTTACTTGTCAAAACCATGTGTTTACAAATTATATTTTATTTTCGAACTTTTGTAACCTTAAACTTAGCATTTTAAGTTAAGCTTTTAACTCGTAGTTTGTTTTAGTTTTACATTTTATCTTGTGAATAATGGCCAAAGTTAAAAACAAACGCAATGCTGGCTTAGCTGATAAGGTTCATAGGAAGAAATCAGAAGGGGTTAAAAAGAAGTTAAATCCATTTGAAGTACATATAAATAAAGAAAAACTTAAAGTTTTAGGAAAGAAATCTAAACATGATCATGGTTTACCAGGCGTTTCCCGAGCTAAAGCTATCCAAAAGGTGAGTTACTTAGCTTGTGGTACTTTTCTGTTATCTAAATACATTAAAATTAATTATTCAATATAATACCGTGAAAAATACCGGCTTCGTTCATAATCAAAAGATTAACCAAAATTCAACATTTATATAGCGCAAAGAAACAATTGGAACAGAAATGAAACTGTTAAACAAGACAAATACTTTTATTGACCGTCGTATTGGTGAAAAAAGTAACAATCTCTCTGCCGAAGATCGCATGATTGCGAGATTTGCAGCAGAAAGAGCAAAGCAACACAACAAAAAAAGTATTTATAACTTAGCTGATGATGAAATACTTACACACAGGTATTCCAATTCAAATTTGTTATATGTTTTAAAAGAACATTATTTGTACCTGAACAATCTTTGGCATTGGTATTTACGGCCTCCATATTATCATATTCATTACCTTCAGTAAAATGTTCATGTTCATAACTACTTTTATATATGCTCCAGCTACTTTTGATTTTGAAAGTTAATGTGTTGCTTAAAAATTTAGTTTTGGTTGTTAGTAAAGAAAACACAACAGACAAAAGATGCCCAACTAGGGCTTCTTCTTATTTATAATTAATATAATTAGTAATATAAATGATTATATGTAACTTATTTATGTTATAGGGGACAAACATTAGAGCAAATTGAGAAGTTTGATGACCCACGATCTGATGATGAAGATGAGGATAAGCCTTTTGGTGGTTTGGATGGTTAGTTACCCTTGTATACAAAAGTAAATATTTTCTCATGACATATTTTTCTTAGGTTATACCATTTAATTTTGTAAAATTATATATTTGTTAAAGAAAAAAAATATTACACAAATACTTTTTTCAGATGATTTTGTATCAGAAGGCCATTTTGGTGGTGGCATTCTCTCAAAAACAGAATCAAAAGATGGGGCAAAATCACATAAAGATTTAATAGAACAACTTATAGCCGAATCTAAAAAACGCAAGGCTGAAAAACAAAAAGAAAAAGAACAAACATTGGATTTGACAGAGAAATTAGATAGTGAATGGAAAGATTTACAGCCAGTTGTGTTTAAGAAGCAGAGTGAATCCTTGATTGATAAGCTTTTGGCCGATGCCGAAAAAGGACAGGATTATGATAAAATGATGAGAGAGCTTAAGTTTGATAGGAGAGGGACCGTGAGTAACAGATTTCTATAGACTAAATAGTGGCATCATACATAGAAATGTATGCCAACAATTTAATTTAAAATTGATAACTAAAATCTAATCAAAAAAAATTTAATTGTTTAGATTAGTTTTTATTATTTAATTTTTTATTAGTTATTATTATTTAATAACAAAAATTAACATAATTTCTTCAAAATAATATCTTATTAAGATTTAGTCATATAATATATTAGATTGGAAAGAAATAATGTATATTTAGCAATATTATATAAACCTTACATTGGCACTTAATGTTGTTACAGCCATCAGATGCATTAAAAAGCACAGAAAAGCAGCTAGAAGAAGAGAGGAAGAAATTAGAAGAGATGGAGAAACAAAGACAACAGAGGATGATGCCAGAAGAAGAAATGCCTAAAACCGCCAAACCCACAGTTAAACATAGGTTAGTATTGTCATGTGTGGACCACATATTTATATATTTATTTAATTAAAAAAGACATTTCATAACATCAACGTTTTTAGGTCTGCAGATGACTTGGATGACAACTTTGCTTTTGACGACGAGAAAGAGATAATGCTAGCATATGACAAGGATGGCAAACCATTATTACCCGACCATATATTGAAAGATTATAATGGTGATTATTTTTGACATTATTATTTAAAATGTGAAGCAAAGTATTAATGAAGAAATATATAAAAATGTATTAAATAAAGACTGATAGTAATAACTGTATGCTATGATAATAGTGTGTTACTCTAATATTCAACATTTTCGAATACCCTGGTACCTAAGAGATTTAATCATATACTAATTAAAACAATAATTACAACACTTCTTGCCCTATCAAAGTCGCTTCTCTTTACAAACGAAACTTATATAGTAAAAAAGTTATAATAATAAAAATAAATATTTTACAGTGCCTAATGCAAAAAAGAAATTTGATGATGGGGTATCTGACACATCTTCAGAGGAAGGCGATGAAATTAATGACGAATCGGGCAGCGATAACGAAGTAGATGGTGAAGCTGACAGTGAAGATAATGATGATGATGAACAAAAATTTGAAGATAGCAAAAAAATAGATGAAAATAGCAATAATGGGAGTGACTTAAAAGTGTTTGAAAGTGATGGCGATGACGACAAAAGCGACTCCAAAAGTGAAGACAATGAGAAACTTGAAAGTTCCAGTGAAAATAAGCGTAAACGCAAAATATCGCATAGTGAAATAATACCTAAAAAAGTTAAAACAATAAGCGAGAGTAGTGATGAGATTCTTGAAAATCATATGAATGAGAATAATGAGAATATCAGGAAGGAAAATGTAAAAAGTGATAAAAACGATAAAGATGAAATTGATGATGGTGAGAGAGATGCTGATGAGAGTGGTGATGATGAAAATAATGAAGCTTCAGAAGATACGGGGAGCAATAGTGATGAGAAAGAAGAAATGGATGTAGTTGAAGAAGAACTCGGTTCTGTCTTTGATGTGAAGTCTGCTGAAGGGGATAAATTGAGGGTATATTTTTTACTTTTTGATGTTTTGGGATGAAGTTACAAATATCTTAATTTATATTCCATGTAGAAATGCGATAAAGAAATAGCGAGTCTTCAATATTTTATAATTACATACCAGTATATTCTGAAAGTATGAAGTAGATTTAAAAACACAACAGTATAAGGATTAATTATTAACAGTGAGAAAAGTTAACATCTCTTAAGTTATTTATTTTCTTTTCCAGGAATTATTAACGGGTAAAACGCCTTCTCAGCAGTCAACTGCGTTATCTAAATTAATAAAAAGTTACGACCCTAGTTTATCGCCAAACAACAAAGAGATATTAAGTAGATTATTCGCACATCTATTACAATATGTTCACGACATATTTACGGATTTGAACGATGAGGGTGACATTATCAAAGCATTCTTAATTTTTGATAAAGTCGCACCATATTTTTATGACCTAATTCACATTAATAAAGTATCCACTAAGAAATTTATAGTAGAGTTACTCAAAGAAAAACACGATCAATTCAAACGTAACCCTAAAAAAGTGCCGGATTTAAATACATTGATATTTTTTAAATTAGTCTCCTTGCTTTACCCCACTTCCGATTTTCGCCATCCGGTCACAACCCCATCTTTAATTTTCATGACTGAAATTTTGGGTTTATCTCGGTTTAAAGACGCGTATTCTGTTTCTAGGGGACTTTTTGTTCTGACAATGATTCTAGAATATACAGTCCTATCGAAACGTTTCGTTCCGTCAGCATTAAACTTTTTAAGAGGGATATTTTATTTGTCCGCGAATACGTCGGTTCTCAATCCGGTGCAAGTCGTTCCGCCGTTCCGGTTACATAAAGATAGTAAAATTTTAAATTTAGAACAAGATTGTTCCAAAATGGAAGTTGATGACAAAATGTCGGCCAAGGATTTAGTGTGTGAAATGGACGATGCCTTTAAAATAAAATGTTTACATAATTCAGTTTGCATGTTAATTGAATTTTTCGATAATTATATAGAGATCGACGCTTTAAAGGCGTTATTTGAGCCACACATGCAGTTATTAGGTCGGATAGATTTAGAATGGTATCCGAAAAAGATTGTTTCTAAAGTGACAAAAGTTCTTCAACATATGAAGGAAACACTAGAAACGAAAACTTACGCGTTAATAACGAGAGAAAAAGTTAGGCCGAAGGCTTTACGCTTATATGAACCGGATATCCAGGAAGTGTAAGTATTATTACTGATGCATGTATTACTTTTCAAAAATTACTATCCATTTATATCGCTATTTTGGAATTAAGAGAATTAATAACTCAATATCCATGTGATATAAAGAAATTCAATATAAAAAAATACTTGCCTACTAAAAAGTTTTCCTAAAGTGAATTTGAGATGGGTATGTTACAGTTTGTTTGATTTTAATCCTTTACGAATTATGAAATATGGGGTATAATGAAGGTAATATTTTATAACTTTAGACTACATAAAAATAATACGGACATATAATTTCCTTATTAAAATCTAAATTTACATTTTTCAGTTTTACTGGCAGTAAATTATCAAAACTGTCTCGTGATGCCTCCGAAAGAAAGCGATTACAGGGCAAATATAAAAAGGAGATGAAGGGCGCTATAAGAGAAATAAGAAGAGACAAGGCCTATATCGCGTCTGTCAAGATACGGCAAAAGATACAGAGGTATTTATAGTTTTTGTGATCTAGTTTATTATGCAGTAATCAGCCAGCAATAATCTATATTTTAATAAAGTAGGTTTATATATATAAATTTAATTTTAATGAGGATTAAGTTTATGAAGTTACAATAAAATAATTATTCTATTGTTTTTCAACAATTCCTTTACATTATATTTTATGATTCTAAGGGCAAGCGCCCTTGCTACATACTAGCAACTAGTTTAACTAGATGCTATATAGTTTTTAGGCTTAACTGTATATGTACGTATATAAATATTTAATCACGGGGTTTTCTTATTCCAGCGACAATGTAAGAAAAGAAAAGGTGAAACAGATCTATAAGGACGCGTCTATACAACAAGGAGAGTTAAATAAGTTGAAACGAGGAAAATGATTTGTTAATAAATGTGTTTCGAAATTGTTTTCTTTTAATTTTCTCGTGTTGTAATTTAGTTAAAGTTTTCTATGCCGATTCAGTTATGGTGGCCAGTCTTTATCAATACTAGTCTTATCTCAGGACACATAGTCCTTAGTACACTCTCTGTTGCATTACTCTCAAAGCCCTATCTTTAGGTCAGATGTCGATGCATCCAGATAGTATGAGTTCATCTGAGGCTATAAACAATATAATTTTCCATCAATGAAAAAAATGGAATAAAATCAACTTTAAATACCTGTCAACTGAATAGGAAAAAATAATCACTATGTATTTTTTTCCTCATACTATACATGACCCTTCCAGAATACAATATATTATGATTTTAATCATAAATAATTTGTGGACATCAACAACGTACGAAATTTGGCACACGTGATTTAAACCTTATAATATGCTCAAATATTATATAATTACACTCACAGGTCAAACTGCTACCCTCCTTTTAATAAGTCAATTAAATATATTTTAATGTTACGAGAATTTAAACCGGGAAAAGTTACTGCTAAATATCACTAGACCAATAAGGCAGTTAAATCTAGCAAAGATAACTTTTGATAATAGAAGACACAGGTGATATAGAAGATGAACTCAAATGTCAATGTAAATACATATTTTATTAAAATAATTTGCACTTACATATAATAACAATGTGTAAATATAGTTTCTTAATAGTAGTCAATATATAAAATGTGTTTCAAAAATTATTTTATTATTAAGAATTTTGATAACTGGTTGGTATTTTAGTAAATATTTTTAATAATATTTGTGGAACTGGCTATTTATGTTACATATTAGCTCTAGTTATCTTTATTGGGGATTTTAGGAACATTCTCATTCAATTTCCATATTGTGTAGTTAAGGCATGATGCAAAGGCGAGCCAGCAAAGATATGGTGCCATAAAGTACAATGTTTTTTTGTTAACATTGAAGAAGCTGATTGTACAAGCACCTGCAGCTACGTCTAGAGCTATCATGTGGAAGAAAGCCTGAAAGATTAGATTAGATTAAGTATTATGTGAATACTTATATTTTCTAACAAGACAAATTTTATATTTTCTAGAGTAGAAAACTCTAGAATTTTATTACATCATTATTTTAAATTTATTACAAAATATACCTTGTCACAGAAAACAGACACATTGCATAATTGGTTCCTTATTTGTGAATGTAATATGTGTAATAATGTTTATTTGTCAACAATTAGACCTTATTTTATTAACACAAGGTTCCATTAAATCAGTAGCAAACAATATACGGCACCAAACATAAGTATAATGTATCAAAACCCAGATAGTTGCATAGTTGTTACATGACTATAATATTATATCAACTAAATTAACATGTGCATATAGGTACTATGTGTAAAAGGTATTTTATATTATATAATTATTATTCTATATTACCAATCCAATTTTATGATATTTGAAGAAGACTGGCGACCATGTCCAATTTAATAATAACTGTGCACCAAACAGGCTGAGTGGTACTAAAGCATCACCTATAAAATTAATAATAATTAAACCTATTAAATATTTTTAATTTTGTGGTGTGCACAATGTTTCTAATATGGGTTACAATTAAAACAACAACTTGCATATTTCATAGGAAATATACAATAATATTAATAGAATAATTATAGAGATGTCAGATTTATATCGTCGAAATTTACCTGTAAATCCTCCACAGTCTTCATAAACCAAATATGAACCATATCCCATGCCTGTGTATAAAACTGTCCATGCTGGACCAAACACCCATTTTGGTGGATTCCAAGAAGGTTTCTTTAAATGGTCATACCATGCTTTGCCTGTAGGGCTGCGAACTTGACCAGCCATTGTAAGGGCACTTAACCACCCACCAACATTTGGTAAAGCCAAAGCACCAATAAGCTTCCAGTTAACCATTTTTAATAAAAAAATGAAATAATATGTGTTAAAACGCTCAGATGTGTCTAGAAATAAAACAGTTACAAATAATATGGTGGTTGGTGATAACGATCAATGATAATAAATTTCTAGACTTATCTAACCCACTTGTTAAATAATACTTATATAGATAAACGATACTATATAAATTCCATTAATAAAATTTCCTGGCACGTAAATTGGAAAGTTGATAGATTTGTATTTTTAGGACTTTGCATTACGCAAAACTTTTCCAGGTAATTAACAGCTCCTAGCCGTTAATTTGTAAGTTTTAAAAGAATCTCTAATATTAAATACCGCGACAGAGCTAAGTGGTTTATGATCACGGCATTTATCTCGGAGATCCTGGTTTCGATACCTGGCGAAAGAATTATATGTGTAGTATATTCTGTAAAAGTATTAATTGTATCGTGTTACTCCTTTTTTTATAAAGGCAGCTAAGTATACACTGCATTAAATGCAAAGTTCTAAGTACAATTTTACCAGGAAAATATTAATTAATAAAAATAATTTATGGAGCAGCTCTAGGTATATCTGTGGTAGAGTTGTAGAATAGTCAATAGAGTAATAGACAGCTGACTTGCAGATGATATTGATAAGCTGTGTTACAATGACATTTTATTTACATTTTTCGAAACTTCAAGTTTTATATGAATTGCATTTAGAAAATTGTGATTTTACTTTTATTGTTCAAAGTACTTCAAAGCGAATTACTTCTTATCTGATTCCTAGCCTAAGCTTATTGAAGACTGGAAAGTTGAAATCGTGAGAAAAAAGGTTTCTCTATTTGTGTTCGCTCATAAACAATCATTTAGAATTATTATCTAATTGCCGGTGACTAACGGTGCATATAAGGTAGGTAAATGAACAATTCCATAATTCTAATAGGTTAAACGGCTTACGACATATTTGTTAGTATATCTGATATCACGAGATTGCCTAGTGCCTACCTTAAAAATAAAACTTACATCATCGCCTGTAGTGTGACATTATTATGAGTATAAATTAGCATATTTTGCACTTAGAATTAAGGAAATAGTGTGGACTGTGGTACGTATTAATCCGTTAACAAATTGTACATAACTGGCTGTAATTGGTGGATATATTATATATATCCACCAATTTTTAATTATCATATCTCAATTCATTTAGCCATTTGCTGATTAGATTGATTATAGTGTTATTGTGTGTTTTGTGATTCTATATTTATTAATAATGGATTTTTTACAACCGTATATTGAAAATCCAAGGTAAAGTTGCCAAAATAATTTATTTAATTAAAAACTAGCTGAATAATAAAAATAAGTTTAATTAATAATATAGTAAATTTAATGATTATCACCAAATACTTTCTTATACTTTTCTATTTAAGTAAATTATTGTGCAACAGCTAGTATTGTTTCAGGAAGCTGTTTTAATTTTTTTAATTATGTGTATCTTAAAATGATCTTTAAATGACCTCTAAATGACTTTATTCAAATGTGTTTGGACTTTGTTTCTTTCAATAATTTGACAATTAAAATTAAAAAAAAACAGAAATAACAGGAAAAATATGCCATTTTATATAAAATATCACAACTAATATAGACAGAGCCTAAATATGTGATAGACTGAATGCTTAAAAAACATATAATTATTTTTATTAGATATAAACCATGTCAACCAATTTTACCATAAATGTATTTAAAACATTGATGGAATTTTGTTACTTGTCAATTACAGAGACACATTAAAAATGGCAAATTGGGCAGCTTTTGGTTCCATTATTCTTCCAAATGTAGGAGGTTGGGCGAATGGAATCTTCTTTGCTGGACAAATTCGTAAGGAAGATAAATCCTGGTATGATGAACTCAAGAAACCATCTTGGAATCCACCTAAATGGGTGTTTGGACCCACGTGGACAGTACTTTATAGTGGAATGGGATATGCTTCATATTTAGTTTATGAAGAGTGTGGAGGTTTTACTGGTAAGATTTATTTAATGAAAATAATTGTTTTTGCCATTATCAATAAAATTATTTTTTGTTTGTTGCATATTTATTGTTTGCATAGTTGTCATTTAAAAAAACTTTATAGTCCATAGAATAGATCAAAGGTATTGAAAAATAAATATGTTTATTGAAAAATAATGCATGTTACAATAATAAAAAAATATATAATATTCACGAAAAAAGGTTTTCGTAGAGATTTAAAATTATCAATCATACTCTCACTATACATAACATTAGATTAGATAAATGTTATCAATCACCGTAGTGTCAGCAGGTAGAGAGGAATATTTTTTAATTCTTTCAGAGGATGCAGTTTTGCCACTGACTTTATATGGAGGTCAACTTTTACTTAACTGGGCATGGACACCCATATTCTTTGGTCTCAAGGACTTCAAATTGGTGAGTTGCTAAACTGATTAAAATAAAACATAAAGCAATTTGGTATTTAACAAAAAGTTAACTGAAGTTTATGATGTTTTTTGCCTCTCTTCAGATCAGTTTAAAGCTTTCCAAGTAAAATAATAACCATTGTTTAAACTTAATGCATACTAAATATTTTCTTAACACTAGTTATTACTATGTTGTCCAAGTAAGTGTTCCAACTAAAATGTAAGAAACTGTCAGCCGTTTCTTTAAATGTTGTTTTTACTGTGGTTCAATGTTGTTTAAAGAAACATTTTTATATACATCTCTCTTTTAGGCATTCATAGAGATTTCAGTCCTTGGTGGAGCCGCAATAGCAACTACAGCCGCTTTTGCTAAAGTGAACAAGACCGCTGGTGCGCTATTGGTACCGTACTTGGCCTGGCTGGCATACGCCAGTACATTGAGCTACTACATTTGGAAGAATAACCCTAAAGAGATCAAGGATGAGAAGGCCCAGTAGATGTAAGTTTTAAAAGTGGTAAAGTAAGATGTAATATAATATAAAGTGATAAAGGGGCACAGTTACAGCAAACAAAATGATTGATAAAAAATGTTGAGTGAATTTTCAAAAAAATAAATCCCAATTGATACATAACTTTTGCTGTGCATTATTTTAAAATAAAGGCACAGTAATTTATTATTGGCATTGCTGACCTAATTATTAATTGATATTATAGTGAGTGTTTAAATATTATTCTATGTTAAAACATATTACTTCTTTGTAACAACTTAGTCTATGTTATATGAAACTTTTTTACTAATAAGTTTAATTAATGTAAAGATAATATTTAGGACCCGGATATTCAAATTAAATTTTTACAGGTAAACTCGACGACACCCTAGCAATTATCATCTAAGTGTTAACACATAGTCTAAGAGTCAATATCACAAAAATTCTTCGTAAGGCAACAAAGCTTGACTGATTTTACCTTAATTTTGTAAGAGCACATTAGTATTATGTTAGCAAAAGTACATCATTTTCAAAAAAATATACAAAGTGGATAAAGGCTGTATAATACATTTTCAATAATTATTATGTAAGAGACGAAAACAAACAAATCTGAAGCAATAATTACCTAAAATAATTTGATATAGAATTAAAATAAATATTGTTTAATATCTGAGCTGAAAAACCTATTGGCTTGCATACTTACATACCATACAGTATATATTTAACAACTGCTTATTTTGTCCACTCTGCATATAATGTACTTATTTTTCTGTATTTTCACTAGTCTCATCAATCAAAGGTTGTTTAATGTGAAAGCTAATAAAGTTCGAGCTGTAGGTATATTGTAAAAAAAATATTTTAACAAGTGAAGCTATTTTAAAGTCATGGACTTGTCTGTCTTCTTGGTTATTTGGAAATGAGTTGAATTAATTATAAATAAAAATAAAAACACCTTTAGTATTTAAGGATATTGTTATTCCACAATTTTGCATTTTTACGTATTCCGCGTCTCTTAGACTAAGCTTTATATCTTGTTAATTTTACGTTTTATTTTCTAATGTATTTATTCATGTTAGATAATAAATATTATGATCAAGTCATTTTTATTTTTAGACCCCCAAATACACATCTAATATATTATCGATTTATATAAAAAAAAAAATGAATAGAAACTCGTAGCTACCATTATGACTGGTATGTACCATGGCTTCGCAAGTGCATCGCTATAGCTCCTCTGATGAACTGATTTATCTTTCAATTGGTTTGAGTCACTGAAAACATCTGTTTCCGGTGTTAGGAACTAAACAACGTAACTGTAAACTTTATACAGTTCTTCAGATTGGTTCCACCATCTTCAATGAGCCTGGCGACCTATGCAAGAGATATCTAACAAGCACTAGTCCTTACGCAGTCGTAATCCATCACTCTCATAGCCTGATGAGATGGCAGGACATCTTTGAGTGGTCAACCGAGGTACGATTGCGGGAAATACTGCCAAAGTGCGACGATTATTTTTTTCCTAGAATAATCGTTATCTAGTGAAACACTAACCCCTAATCCCGTGAGGTATATTTATGTAAAATAACCACCTCTTCTTCCTACTTGGTTACTCAATGCATTTAAAGTGTTTGATGCGATTGACTGAGAAATAATGGATGTGATTTCGCATTGGCCAAACTATAAGCTGGATGTTGAAGCAGTATTTGAGGCGTATAGCGTGGCATAACTATTTATTATTTTTATTAAAAATCTCAAGGTAAATTCCTAATAACCTTAAAACAAACTATATGCGAGTCGCATATAGTTTTAAATGTTTTTAGCACTTTTAGTTTTACTAATTACAAAAGAGTAAAATACATAGTAAATTCTTGCATAAAAAACTTAGGCGGCGCTGAGCGTATTTCGAACTAAAAGGGGCTTGGAATGTTTTATTTTGTATGGGCTATGTAATCAATGCATTCGTGCGTACCTACCCAAAAACTGATATTTTCGGCGTAACTACCTAAGTTAGTTTATACACAAAAACATTTATAGCGGGGATCGGTGTTTTTTTGTTCATAAATAAGTTAAAGTGAATAAACATCAGAACTGAAGATCAGATGTTTATATTGATAAAACATAAAGCGAAGTTTCAATATTCAAACCGAGAGGCTCTCAAGTTGTCGATAAAAGATCAAAGTTGTGCTCATGCATGAAACTTACTCAATTTTAGTAGCAAATAACATCTTGGAGCTGTGTCAGGAGTTTAAAAACTTGTTAATGGATTTGTATTAAATTTGCATGTATGTACTTTATTTAATCAGAATAAACGTATTATTTACTTACTTATTATATTAGCTTTCACTTATTATGATATAACATGGTATTATATAAGTAGTCATGGTTACGATATCTATGGTTTTAAAATCGATTTAATTTTTGGTGACTCTATTTTACTTTGTTAGATCGTCAAAATAACTCGTATTAACATTAATAAATAAATGTACTTTACAGGCCTAATGGGGCATTTTTCTGCGGCTCTTTAATGAATATTTTTTTATAAGGCACTTATGGGATAATTCGTCTACAAATTCTAAACAACTCTATTTTCACTGCTAATCGAACCAAGGACCATGGCCCAACTCATGTGCGTTAACCACATAGCCATGTAGGCGACTAATTTGCAATAGGTAAGTGAAACGTCAAATTATTCAGCATTTCGCGCCAATTGGATTGTCAGTCAACATCGAAAGTTCTATAGTCACTGGAGAGTGCTACAGACTAAAGGCTTTTATGCTAATTGTTGATTGTGTCCATGATTAAATTCTATTATTATTATTTTTAATTTGTGTTCTACTTCGTTATCGACCTAGATAACCCAATTTTACAATTTGCACAAATTAGTAAATCGTGTGTTATATCGTTGTCTAAGTTGTTTTCGAGAAAAATCAAATTAGTCATAGATTTAAGTTTATGTAGTATGTACTTTTATATAATACTAGCTGGCCTGGCGAACATCGTACCGCCTAACAGTCGATTTTTTTTAAAATACTTATTCTGCTATTCGGGACACCGGTCTAGCTAGTAAGATAAAAAAAAGAAAGTTGATAATACAACAAATACATTATGTCAAAAAATAAAAATTTACCTTCCCGGGAGTGGAGGGGCCACTAACACTTGAACTTTATAATATGGTATTAAAGTTCAAATTGCCTTTAAATATTATTACGAAAATTTTGTATGGGAATATAGAAAATTGCTTTTAGACTTTTTAACTCAATGTTTTTTATTTTTTCTCTCCGTAAGAACCATCCTCGTACTTCAAGGAACATTATAAAAAAAGAATCAGACAAATCGGTCAAGCCGTTTTCATGTTATGTCGTGACAACGGAAAACGGGTTTTATTTTTATATATACAGATTATATTACAAAGCATACGTACGAACATACAATGAAATAAAAACTTATAGGATGAATTGTCAAGTACCTTTTCTTCTTTACATTTTAAGAAAAAAAAAAATATTTTCCAAAATAGCATCCATAGCCATTGCATAGGCACAGTCATATATGTATAAACCCCATTTTACAATTAAAAGTTTGATATGATTATTGAAGTTATACTTCTTTAGGCGCGTTATGAAAAATTTATGAGAGTGAAATTTTACGATGCGCGCGCACCGTGACACAAAATTCAGTATGGGCGCCGAGCGTGCGCGTATTAAACAAATAAAGCAGTTTTAATTATTTTGTCAAAGAAATTGAGCAATGCTTTTTCACAAAGACCTATTGTTACTTAGTTAAAAGGTTATAAAACATACCTAGTTATTAAATTAAATTAATAATATAATAAAATAATAAATAATAATTCTTATTAATATTAATTAATAATTGAATAATATACTAAATATTAAATATTGTTAAATTATTAACGCCTAATATTGATTATTTATTATTTAATATTTAAAAAAAAATAAAGAAAGCCAAAGAAGTATAACTTCTTACGCGCGTACATAAGTAGGGGAGACCGGGTACAAAAGTAACACTTTGTACTTCACACTTGATTTGTGGCTAGGTTTTAATATTGTCATTAAATTAATATAACCATATATAAATTCAGTTTATGTTCTTTACACTAGCAGCTCGATTTATTTTACTATGGTGTGTTTTATATGAATAACAGAGAGTTAAAAAAAAAACGTCAGTTGTTACTTTCGACCACGTAGGCAGGTCGAAAGTAACACGTTGTGGGTCGAAAGTAACAAGAAGAAGAGGTTGGTAATTAATACAATATTATATGTAATACTTGTTTATTATCAACAAGTATTTATGTAAAAAGTAAAAGTTCTGCATTCTGCATCCATCCACCAGCATTGCCAGCTCCGGCACAACCAACAGGACCCTCAAGTATCATGTGGTCTTGGAATTGTTTCAATGGGAATACGAAAAAAGGAGGTATGTGTCCTCCTTGAGCATTAATCGCAACAGCAACAGTTACTAATCTTCCACGTTCTGCTGAGGTTACTGCACCTACTTGTTCAGTTCCTTTTTGAGCAACAATCGTGCTAAGTTTTTGGACAGTGGACCCCTGTCTCATCCATATTCCAGATATCTTTTGGCTCAAATTTGTACCTATCAATTACCTCAGCAAGATTATCAAAAAATTTGCTCACATTATGTTCGTTGAAACTCTGAGATCTCAAACAGAGGCTCGGGTGCCGTTTTAAAAAACCCGTCAACCATTCATTACCAGCCATTTGACTATCGTGCCACCTTTCAGAAAAAAAATTATCCGCCGCTTTTCTATACACTTATGTGTCGTGTAGTTGTTCTTATGCGTTGTCGCGGCATTCTGTTGGAGTAAAGGTAATTAAATCATTACGGGGACAACAGTAACTTGTTACTTTTGTACTCATAGGACTATGTTACTTTTGTACCCTTCCTCATTTTTGTTGAAACATGAAATATAACCTTAGAACGGAACGAGCTAAACAAAAACAAATTTAAACAATGTACAATCAATCTAATCAAAAATAGATATGCAAACATTCAGATTACTACCATCCTTTTACGACTATGTAAACATTAAATAACAAGATATCGAAAAACTTACTTTTGGTTTGTAAAAACACTTAGTATCCTCTCACACAATCTAACAGTGCTTGAAGTACGCGGCGACTAACTACAAGTGAGGGGGGTGCTCTCAGCTATCGCCTGACGGCGGCGGAGCTGTGTTCGACCATTGGATGAATCTAGAGAGCATTTGTTACTTTCGACCCGCCGTTACGTTTGTACCCGGTCTCCCCTACACGCACCATTTTTTTTTTTTTTCTTTCACGCGTCTCACAACAAATTTTATTGATTTTGTGTCAAATAGACGCCGAAATAAGCTGTAATGTATCCGAATATCGTTTCGCAAAATGGAGCAGCTAATGAACGCGAATATAAGCCCTATACATTTAGTAGGAAAGTGTATTCAAATGACATAGCGATCAAAACATCTCTGTCGTCCGCATAACATTTGGCTTTGATGTAAGGGTGATATCCCATATCGAGATTTAGGATATACTAATTATCTAAACTATTATAAATGTTCAGTCCGTGTTTTATAGAATTAGAACTACTTAAAATTTCATAAATAGACATCCGTTGAAATATAATAAAATACTCTTTGTAGAGTTAGGACAAAAAGTTCGATATGATATTTTAGAAGGACCGATTTAATTATTTTCTTTCAGAGATCAATATATCGGCAACACGTAACTTCACAATGTTCCATTAATCATATTCTGAATTTATCTATGTTTTACGATTGTATTCCTTGTGTAGAAAAATAAATTAAGTCAAGCATGTTATATCTATTGAACTAAGATTGTATAATGACGATTATACGCAAAAGATAGAAATAAAAAATAACATTATTACAATGATGTAGAAAAAAGAATCTTATGATATTTATTAAGAAACGGTCAAAACTCTATTTGAAGAAATATGACTTATACTGATATGAGGCATATTTTGGCGCTACTTTTACATTTATTTATTAGGTTAATTGTCTCATTTGACTTTAGACCAAGTAGTTTTCGTTCCTACCTAGGAACGAAAACTACGCGTTAACACTCATGTATATAAAAAAAACAAATCACTTTTTTATACATTACGAATTATACGAAACTTGTCTTTTGTAAGAAGTTTACTGACGTTTTTGTTATCTGTTGACTCTTATGCGTTGGCAAAATTATTTAATTCCCTCTTGGTTATATTTTATAGATTTAGCTTTAACTGTAATAGAAGCTTTATCAAGGCAAATGCTGACGTCGACATGCACTTTGCACTGCATACTGGCCATTGCACATGTCAATGTTTGGAACATTATTCGAATATCCTAATGTTTATTGTAGCTTCTAATATTTTAATTTTAAAATGTATGTATCCAAAATGCGATCCTAAAATAATATTAGTTATGTAAATATATGAGGCGTTTTCAGAACTTTGGTTTAGGAGTTCCACCTAGGATACACTGAATTTTTTTGTTTTTTTTTTGTTTAAAGACAATTCACACCAATTGACCGAGTCCCATGCTAAGCTGGTGAAGCTTGTGTTATGGGTACTAGGCAACGGATATACATACATATTATAGATAGATAGACATATAAATACATATTTAAACACCCAAGACCTAAGCACAATACCAAATGCTCATTACATCGAGGTTCGTCTCAGCCTAACTACTACCCACTAGACTAATGAGTCGTTACATGTGAAGGTATATCCTACCTTATTTACTAATAAAGGACTTTCTATTGCAAGTTTTATTTGTCTCATTTAAAATTTCGTTTTTACCTAAGTAACTGAGTTAGCCCAAAGTTTAAGTTATCCATCCATCTCACTCTAAAAAACACTTTCTTTATTAAACATGCACTTAAATTTACATTAAATAAAATAATTTTTGGATACGATTAATGTCATAAATATACCATTATAGCATATTTAACTGACCACAAACACAGTTTCAATTTATTTCCACGACACAAAATGGCGATCATATCGGTTAAACTTAAACCGCATATAATATGTAATTAGCTCGTACCTGATAATTAATTTAAATTCTATATTAAATATTATTTCAAGTGTCAGATCCAGTTGATCTGACACTTGATCACTTTTATTGATTAATTTTATTTTTTTTATTGGGTTTACGGACTTATTAAGAAAACGATGTCTTCAACGGACATTCACTACTAAAGTCGATAGAAAGTGATTCCATAGACAATTTACGGTTAATGCATGTATTCAAAGATAAACCTCTGAATTTTATCCAGGAGAAACTCAAACTCCAACTTAAAATAACTTTATTCATATAGGTAACCAAGTATACTTATGAAACTCCACATTGTTCCATACAACCCTAATGGGTTGCCTGGAAGAAATCGCTTGTTAGCGATAAGGCCGCCCGTTGCCTAATAACTTATGTAATCTGCTTTTTTTTGTTTTTTATATCTATGATTTTGTATATTATGGTAACGAAGTGTAAATAAATAAATAAAATGTCAACAGAAAAGATGTTAAATTGTTTCTAAATTTACATATTTTACTACCAGTTCGCAAGTCAAGGGCGTAGAGCCGAAGAGAACGAAATTGTTTTGTTAGGTAGGCTCAGAAGGGTAGGTACTTGCTTCAAAAATGGTAATGAAAAATTGTATTTACCCGTTAAGTTACATCGTTACATCGTCAACAAAAAATCTGTAAAGGAATCAAATATGAAAGTCAAGCTTGTTAAAATATGTTTGCTCATCGGAACCAATACATATATGAATTACATATGTAACTTATTTAATTAAAATTATGCCTATGAGTCTTTTAACACGGAAGTGTAGCAGAGGCTAAATATAGTTCTAGGTTCTTAAAGTCCTTAAAAATAAAATAAAAATCCTCCAAAAGACACTTGACGCTAATTCAAGCTCGCATTAACATTAAAAATGTTCACTTTATATACTGACGAAATATGCAAAAAATTTAAAAGAAATAGCGAGAATAATAGTTTATAAAAAAAAACTAATAATAGTTAATTATATTATTGTTTATCAAATTATCCTTAACAAAGTGCCTAAGTTTTCATGAGCAATTTACGTTTCTGTCACACACAAGAATAAATTGAAATATTAAGCCTGAGGCCATTAACTCTAGACAACTTGGAAACAATGTTTCTTCAAATGTTTCAGCCCCTGTATTTTACAAAGCGTCGCAATGCGTAAGTTGTATCTTAGTAAGTGATTTATAAAAATTGGCTCAGAGTTTAAGCAGCAATATAAAATATAAATTATAAGGGTACCATTTTCGATACATTTATTAATTTGAACAAACAAAAATATGTCGATCCATTATGAAATACTTTTACCCAGGCTTAGTAACATTGGTGTAGGTTATAGGTATGGTGTTGCCTTACATCCTGGGGTGTTCACTTGGCTTATGGCTACTGTAGAGTGGGAACGACCCACCAAATGTTTACGTGTTTAGCCTACCTTAATATAATTTTGACATGTTCTCGTTATACATAACTTAGAATAGCTTTAGTCATAAAATTAAGAAACTCATGTCTTCTAACGAAGGCTGTAAGAAGTATAGTTTATATTGAAATATAATACTAGGAATTCTATAATAAATTAAAATATCTCGTATCAAAAGTATTAACTTAGTACAGTCTTAATATAAGGTAGGCATTTTCGAAATGGCAGTAACACTATTTAAAGTTAAAAGTTGGCGTACTGCAGCGGAGAGGCGTATCTTAATGTCACATAATTGAATAGATTATGGAAATAGTTGAGATGCATAATTAGAGTTCAAGACAGTTTGAAATTAGTTCACTTTACCAACTGCGTATAAGAGAGGAGTTAAAAGTTTTGTGAGGAAAATTAAGAATGTTTAGGATTGTGTAACCTTAAAATAGTTTAAGAAAAATTTACATCGCTAAACTACCATTCTGGGTATGTATCGCTTTAGCTGGACGGTATCTGTTTGGTATTTGAGTTGAGGAGAGCATAGAATAGATTATTCTTAATGAATTGTTCATTATTAAGGTTACAGTGTATTCTAATTGTCAACTAAACTTAAATATCGAAAGAAAACTACGTTGTGTTGTGGCACTCGTTGGACGTTACCATTTTTTAAATATATTTTCTAGAAAAACAAATACTTCTAAAAAGGTTTTGGTAGACAACCTCAAAAATATCAAATTACAACTGGGAAGAAAAACTTTAGTTAAAAAGAATACGTTTTTAAGTACCGTAAATACTAGAGCGAAAATAGTGATACCAAATCTAGGGAGAATCAAGATGCCTTAGGGGTTTTTAGGAGGTAGAAGATTTTTTTTATTTAATTTTTTTTTATTTTATTGGCTTTCGACCGCTCCGCTGGAAATAAGTACGGCGTTTACGGGTAAAGTATCTGTATATGTGTCCGAAAGGAATTACACAAATGCCGTACAGTAATAAATGACATATATTGCTTCTGCAACTATCGTCGAATTAAAAAATTGCACCGACTTCCGGCACCATTACTTTAGTACGGCACTAGGTTTTTCGACATTTATTTTTTATCATCTATACACTATAACAAAGCCGTACATTAATAATAAGACGAAATTCTTCATTTGTACCTGAGAAATTCCATTCACTCACGTACTGTGTACCGCTCAGAAATGACATAGTGCAATGGCATAGTGCTCAGAGTTATTTTCCGATATAGTTACAGCCTTCGGAGCGTTATTCACGTTGGTTCATTTCACAGGTATTTTTTGTTCGTGGGCTTGTGGTCTATTAGTCTTTCCACCGCTTCTTTTGCTCTTACTTACTTAATACCCGGCGTACCAACGTACGCCTTTACCCAGATGAAGCTTACATGGTTCCGCTTTTGCAGCACTCTTCTAGGCTCCGATGGATCTCGGCTACCTGAGGATCAAGAGATTGTCCACTTACAATTGCATTAAATGCTGCCTTAGAGTCCCTGTAGATTTTTGCGTCGCGCAAATTTTTATTTCCGTGATTAGTCGCGCTTCGTAACGCCGTCGATACGGCTTGAAAAACTGTGCCATCTTCATCTTCTTTTATCTTTCCATTCCGTATATGCGGCGCCCACAAAAAAAATAGATGGATCGTGATGATTGAATGTGATTTGTCAACAGCGTAGACCAATTACAGCCAAACG
Source organism: Pieris melete (assembly GCA_963693345.1). Lineage (NCBI taxonomy): Eukaryota > Metazoa > Arthropoda > Insecta > Lepidoptera > Pieridae > Pieris > Pieris melete. The sequence goes on from CAVNZK010000078.1 coordinate 113,935, forward strand.
ACATAACTCGTTTTGTTTTTCGACAGTATATTCTAATCAGTTTGCAAGTTAAACACTTTCGTTAAACAGCTGATGACGATATGGTCATTTGGCGTGACAAGTTTTACTCTGATATTGTCACGGTGACAAGGATGTAACTTTTTTAATCTTAATCCATCAAGGATGCCCTACTTGTCGACAATCTTGACGATTATTTGATGATGTCTATGTTTTTTGATAAAATGGAATTTGATATTTTTTTTAATAGAACATGGGGTTATTGTTTAGTTCTTAGCCTTAGCTTAGCTTAGCTTTACTGCGATGAATAGAATTATAAAACAATCAAAGAAAAAACCTTCTTTATAAAGTAGGTAATCATCGGTAATGTATAAAACGGTGATTTGTATATAAATCGGACTCATAGGTTAAGACTTACTGCAAAGCGAACGAGGAAGTCTTTTTTTTATTGCCTGAGAAAAGCCCAAATTTTAGCACTCCCAGCCAGAAAAACAATGTGCGGAAACTAGTGAAACAGATCAAGGAAGAATAATGAATCAGCCTCATTTACTTGTGATCGTTTTTACTTTTTACGCAAAATATACTATTTCAAAAATTTCGAGGGAGCTATAAAATTATATCCTTAAGCAGCTGAAATTGTGGACAACATACTCTAAACACTCGAAGCGTTAAGTCGAATTGAAAGTTCGCCACTTAAGTGCAGAGATGTTTTGACGAAAGTGACCTCTCGAGCAATACGCTTTTTGACAATCTTTGAGAAGGAATTAACGTAATTTGACAGTAATTAGCGTAAATTATTTAATTAGAAAGCTTATTAATTCCAAGACGTTTTTGAACTTCTTTCCTATTGAGGTCAAAGTTGTTAATTTTTAATTAAGATTAGGGTCTTAGGGTGAGATCTATAGAGCGGACTTAGACTTTGCTCTGACTTAACTATCGAGCTAAGACACAGTCGGTATTTATAGAGCAAACTACGAATCTCTCCGAGTGTTGGCTTAGCTTAACCTCAAGTCCACGAAATCGACGACTTACCAAAAACTTTGACTATAAGCCTAACAAAAATAATGGCCTAAAATTTGCTTTACCATCATATCTTTTACTGGACTTTTTATTTTTGTCGGTTTTTAATGAACGGTGTTGCCATTTTGTATCGGAGTTCCATAGACTTTGGGAAAAATAGAATTTGAATTCAAAGAAATTATGAATGATCTTGATAAATACCTATGAAATGCATGAATTAAAATAATTACACATTATTATGGTATTTATTGTTGTTTATTTATATTATTTATGTAATTGTTCAAACCCCATTTTTGAGAAATCTTAAAAATAACTGGTGTGATTTTGTATGTCACCTGGCAGCCCTGGCATATTATAGTGACAACGAAATTCAAACTATAACCTAACCGATGTCTCTCGCTTCACATCTGTTATTTTCGTTTCCCTGAATCTTCTACCATTTATTACCTGACTACCCTAAAAAAATTGAGATAGGAGTGGAACATATGAAATTAAAAAATCTGTTAGAAATAGAATTTCTTCAACAAAAATATTAATTAGTATTAGAAATATGTATTACACTTAAAAAAAGAATCAGAAAATAAATGATTAAAATGAAACAAGTTTTGTTTTGATATTCTATATTACCAAACAAAATACCTAGTTAAATTATGCAATCACAGATTGCCGGAATGCTAGATACAGGTCTAGGAGATCTTTCATTGTTTCTGTGTTACTCAACTTCTGCTGTCAGCAAGATCACCATCATCATAAGCATCCCCTCTCTGTATACCTATATTATGCAATACAGCACAAGCTATAATTATATATAACTAGTATTTGTCAATTTTGACTGTAGTCCTAGCTGTAAACATGGAAATTTCCTTTTTCACACTCCGAAAAACCTTTAAAAAATATGCCTAGTTCTTATTTGAGAATAATTATAAATATTGTCAGCTCTTGTCATTGGATTTAAAAGTGTTGTTAACATGAAGTTAAGTGCTGGATAACCGCTGTCACCTACTAAAACAGGCATTTTCTAAATATCCTGCTGTCGTGTGAACTGCCAGGCCACCTAGTCACTATAGCAAATATTTCCATATCAGGCCCTATTATTGCTTGCACATTTACAGAAAAATACCCTTTTTTATTTCTGTATGCTTCAGAGTGAGCGATACCTTTGGGTCTATTAATTTTTATATGGGTGCAGTCAATAGCTCCGATTATACTGTTTAGGCCATGGTGAGTATTAGATCTTCCTAATTCTTCAAACTTTGTTTTGGCTGTGTTCATATTTCTTGGAAAATTTACAAATCTAGGAAGTAATTTACTCAACTCTGCAGAGACTTTATTTATAATTAAACAGACTGTAGATGGGCTTATGCTGTTCAGATCACCACACACCATCTGTAATGTCAATAAATTATTATTAGTCACATATATGTTATGTTTCTGAAAGTCGGAAGACAAAAGTCTTCAACATATGTATTTAAAATCATTTGAGAAGAGGTATAATATATCAAATTGAAAAACCATACATATTTATGAACACAATATTACCTGAAAACATCCAGTTGCATTTTTATGCCTTAATGCAATAAGTATTTGCAATTGCGGTAGGTTTGGCGATCCTCTGTTGTTATGAGATTGCAAGTTTGTAATGATTAGCGTCAGGATCACATTTAATACCGTGTGTTTCAAAATACGGTTCCTTCTTATGAATTCATTCTCACCGTACAGGATGGAAGGATTTTGGTTTTATTAGTTCCGAACATATACAACACTTTAGGCATTCGTGGATTCATATCGGCTGCAGTTCCTACCCTTTCAATGTTTTCTATTGAAGATAGAACTCTCTCTCTCCATCATGTCACTTTCGATATTGATATTTCCAAGCGGTCCATGTAACAAAGCCAAATCACAAAACGTCACAGTGCTTCGGGAATGCGTAGGTAAGTAGGTATACGATCCAGATTGGTCCAGGTCCAAGTCACAAAGCCTTTATATTTATAAGCTCATACAAACAGAAATAGAAAAGAGAAAAAGTGGTTTAACATTTTCAATTGTTGATAGTTGATACAAGTGCTCTGTTGCTGTTGTCAAAACATTGCGATCCGTTCTACGTAATAAAATTATTGTCATCTTTAAATAATTAATACATTTTCTAAAGGTTACTCGTAAATTTCTAGTTATTGCAATAATAAAATAAACGAATACATAAATAACAATAAATTGAAGATATATGTGTACCGTTTTAGATGTTTAAATATTTGTTATTGTTTACTTTTTTAAAGGATAATAAACAAAGTATTGCATGAAATGAAACATCAATTTGTATTTTGACATTTGCTGTCTTAGCTTGGGCTTAGCTTAATCTCACCGTTAAAATGTCTATAAATACGAAATCATAGTTTAACCTTAGTGTACACTAAGCCAAGTTTTTCGTAAGGTAAGTCTGAGCAAAGTCCAAGTCCGCTCTATAGATCTCACCCTTAGAGATGTTCAACAGTACCCTTCAATCACATTTTCCTTAAAAAGTAAGATCGTGACTTATATATCAATTTATATATTTTACGCCTACAAAATATTTACTTATGAATTCTTTAAGTGTGAAGCTGCGTAACAATTATAATAATAACACTAATTGTCGAGAACTCTTCTTAAACGAAGACTTGAAGGCGAATTTCAATTCAGTAATAATTATTAGGTTAGAATTAAATCGTCTCGCTTATTTAATTCATTATTCATGCTACGAACTGAATTTCTTTAGTACTTTCGAAGAAGTGAATTAAGAATATTACATTTCGTAGTCTAGTGAACTATGATTAATGGTCATACTATTAAAATGTATATAAATGTTTTTGGGATCAAGAGGAATAAAATAAATATAAACATACTCCGTAATATAATATACTTAGTACTCAATATATATTGGATTGTATGTGTCGCAGATTAGTTCTAACGACGTCGACGCATAATTTAATCTAGACGTAAGTAATATTAACAACATATCTCAAATCTAGTCTTTAACTCTGCCAAAATAATAGAATAGATAGATTATATAAGAACAGTTTTACTGATTTTCAGACTAAACGAAACGTTTAAAACACAGGTTCTTTGTTGCAAGCGAATTTTTATGACTAATGTGTAAGGTTTTTAGAACCTCATTGGAGTTTGTTGAGGTAATCCCGACCGAGCTATCACTGTAGTAACGTAATATATTACCAATATGGTAGTATTGACACGTCCTGTTATTTATCGTTGACAAAGGTCGGCTTCCATCAAGTTCAGGGACAAACTGTTCATTTTATGAGCTATAAATCAGCCATTCAGTCCAAGCAGCGATAATATTGTACACAGAGAACAAAAAAAAACTAAGCGCTAATCCAGGTCAATCAAACACAAGGGAAGTTTGCAGTAATGCATTCATAGAACAACAATTATTATTGTAATCTATTGAGATTCAAATAAATATTATTATTAAAGTAAATTTAAAAAAGGTGAATGAAATGTTTAATAAAAAGAGTATGTTTATAGACACAGGCATATTATTATGTCAAAATCGGATAAGAAGTCAAAGTTGGGCTACTAAGTATGTGAAGTTTGTAATATGAAACCAAAATATAATGTTTTGTAAAAGCAAAGTAGCGAAATGTAGTGTAAGCAGTAAGACATATTGCAAATGCACCATCTATCAATGTGTTTGTATACAGCTAAATGGTTGCAGAAATATAGGCTTCGTTTACGAGAACAGCGGGTAATTTACAAAAAAAAATCTGTATTATAATAATCGCGCTTCAATAATAAAGTTAATTTTGGTATAGGTAGTTTTTAAGAACAAAAACCAGTTTAATAAACCTTTTTAAAATATGCTCCTGTGGGCATTCCTAAATAAACACACATAATGACTATTGTAATGTGACACTTGTAAATTGTCGTTGTAGCATAATATAAAACCCTTTAAAATAGTTTAAAATAATCACGAATTTACAATTAATGAATATGATCGCCTTCTTGTATTCACGTTTTACTTGTGGGAAGTTCTTCCTAAGTCATTTATTAAAGGTTGATTAGAAAGACGAGAACCACTATTTAATTACAACTAACTACGCTTCATAGTAACAACTTAAAATCTTTATCGTGTGTTCTAGAGTAGGGCGTGACAACCTATGACATAATTAAATTTATCTATCTTTTGTCAAATACTAGTATTTGACAGAATTTCCGCTATCGCTCCGCTTGTGAGTGCGAGCATACCGGAAGTAGTCGCGCGATGTCAACCGGATGTCCGTTTCGCACGACGCGCCGCCATTACTTGTGCCAACTTCTGTTTAGCATTATTTTAATTTTTAATTTATCATAAACTTTTACTTGTTAAATTTTATAATATTCAGTTGAATAATTATTGATATATTATAATTCTATACTTACATCGTTATTTAATATTTGTTAAACCGGGATTTTTAGCGTCAAACCCCAAAATCTTAAATAATAATAATATAAATCTTTATTTAATACACATATTAAGATCTTATTAACTTCGTAATCATCATTTGAAATATTTTTTTAGTAATAAGAATCCTGTTTAAAGTAATGTAGAAGATCTACAATTTTAAAATAAACAGAGAATTGTTACTTGTAGAAAATAAACCCACACGTATTCAGTAAAGCAAAGGAAATAGTTTTATTTCAGTCGTTATAAAAGTCAACGGATCCTAATGTTTGCAGAGTGAAAAACTGTAACACTCTATTTTTAAAGCCTTTGTATCGTATTGTAACAAAAAGTCGAGCTTTGTCGCCCGTGCCTTACTTTATGCTCTCGTTGTTAGCTTTAACTCTCACGGAAATATTTTCATCTTGACTAGATATTGTTGACCTATGACGTATTAACTTTATCTTTAAATATTGGCCATAAGAACACGTCTTTATTACCGTTCGATTTTGGCTTTTAAGGCTATGTTCAGATGGCAAAAACTTGACGCGCGTTTTCAAATCGCGCGACTAGATATTGTGGTATTTTCATACAACTGTTCACATGAGCGCGCGTTAACGCGCGTCGACACGGCGCTCAGAGAAAAAGTCTCTAGACGCAGGTGATCGCGCGTTGACGCGCGCTTTGATATGGATGTAATGTCCGTTTGCTGTTCAGATGAGCGCGCGCTTTCATCGCGATCGCATGTAATTTTGTTAATTTTCGTAAATATATTTTGTTCTCGCTTTTAAAATGAGTGAAATTGAAGATATTGACATCGACTTACTAATCGATGAAGTAGAAAAAAGGTCAGCAAGATGGAATATAGCAAATTTGTATAAAAAATATAATATAATTTGTATTTTTTTTCAAAATTGTATGAACCCAATGTGTACGTTTTCTTTTTCTATATTTTTCTTTATAATATAACCACAAAATAATAGCCTCTTCCACGTCCATTTTCTACGTTCTACCGAACTAGACTGACGACTGACGAGTGCTCTCGCAACGCGCGTTAGCGCTCATCATCTGAACGCTCTTCAAATTTGATCGCGCGTTGACGCGCGTTAACGCGCGTTACATGTGAACATAGCCTAAAATTTACTAAGAATTATTTGCGCTAGTGGCGAATATCACGGAGGTTTTGGACGTGAATCACGGTGAAATATTGAAGTGAAGATGTGCAGCCTATTTGTGGAAGAAAAGGGAGATAGAGCGATTGACACCGATTGAGAGAGAGTGAGAAGGGTGAATTCTTATAGAAAATATACTTATAGAAATTCTATTTTTAAAATTAATATTTCGTAAAGAGAATTAATAAATATTTTATTCAAAATAATTTATTGAAATCACAAATGACGATTTGTAAATTAAAATGCCACGTGTTATTATTATCAAAGAATTAAACTAAAAAAAAAAAATTATAATTACTCATAATTTTTAATATTTCTATTTTTTATTTTTAATAATTCTTATGACAATTAAATTCATTAAATTCCTAACTTATATTCCTTTTTCTCTCCCTCTAAGTCTCGCAAATCTAGAGTTTTAGATTTGTAAAAATATGAACAAGAGTTAAAAATTCGTTTGCCAAAGAAGTTACATTTCTGACATGAGTACCTACTTTGTACGCACGCACTTTTTATTGTTTTAAATTGGTTTAAAGGCCTTGTTAAAAATAATAAATAAAATAGACGCAGATATTTGTTTTCTTCGTTACCACGCTATTACAAAACGTTAATAATAATTATGTAAGTCACTTTGTCGAAAGTAGTAGTTACAGTTATATATTATATAATTTTATTAAACAGATTATCTGTAGTCTAGATAACTTTTGTTTATGAGTATTGTAAGTATCGTCGCGCCAAAATATTTCTACTTTGTGGGACCCTGCAGTCAGTGAGTTGATGGATTCTGTCACTCCTTTCAAAAGCTGGATCTTCAGCCAACTCCTGTAGTGCTGTTAACGCCATTTCAGTGGTAAATGGAGTTTCAAGGGACTCTGTCACTCGGGAAAGCCAGCGCGCTTCTATGCAGCTGTAAAATGGATATTGTTTTATTGTATCTTGTACGTAATTGGTGACGTTAAAACTGTCTATTGACATTCTAAGGCTCGTTTTTGCACAAAGTAAAAAAAAAAACTTTATTGGATTGAATATATATTAGTGGCAAAATTGGAAAATTGTCGCAAGGGACAACTGGGAGAATTTGGAGGAGGCCTTCACACAGTAATGTAAAACATAAATGACAGGGACTTAGTGTACTCGAATAAAGGCTATTTTAATGTTTTATTAAATTTTTATTTTATTTATATATTGGTAACAGCTCTTGGATTTAGATTCGAGTCTTTTTATCAAGACTTTAATGGAATCTGACACTAGTAATACTCGTCCATACTTACGCTGGGCAAGGATCAGCTGGTACTAATAAGTTTATTGGTACTCCTGGACAGAAGCTCGGTGGCTGAGGGTGGATGGTGTAGGTTTTGAGGCGGGAGGAACTCTTATCCCCTTTTTTGATCATGTGTCTCTCCTAAAGTAATTATTAAGGTGCATTATTTTAACATCATAACAGAAAGTGACAGAAAGGCAAAAACAATTCCCTTAACTTCTTAATTGAGTAGACGTATTTCTGCGTCCGTTTAAAATTTTTAAACCCATATGGTTTATTGGTGGTGCTTACAATCCCGAAATTCTTTCGCCGAAACTCGAACCCAAGATAGGATATATTCGGGATATAACTAACTTACATAATAATACGTAATTTGAATGTGCTCCTTAATTTTCTCAGCTATTAGACGAAAGGTCAAATCCAATCTGTGTAGTGAAGGCTCCTTGTCGCCAAGTAGATTGACAAATGGCTCAAGGCTGCATTCTAGCATACTGGAAACAATTAAATCTGAATTAATTTTAAATTGTCACTATTGGGATTCAATATTTTATATACAAGTCGCTTTTGGTTTCATAAAGTAAACGATTGGCAAATACACTTTCTATAGAATACTAGCTGACCGGGCAAACGTCGTTTTGCCATGTATATCATGTATAATAAAAAAATTGGGGTTGATCGTAGAGGGGTGAAAGTTAGGGGTTGTATGTATTTTTTAATGCTGTATCATAAAAAAATAAAAACAGAAAAAAACTATCCTTAACATTTAGGGGGATGAAAAAATAGATGTTGTCCGATTCTCAGACATACCCAATAAGCACACAAAATTTCATGAGAATCGGTCGAGCCGTTTCGGAGGAGTATGGCAACGTAAACTGTGACACGAGAATTTTATATATTAGATAGGTTCGTAATTTGTAAATAGCAATAGCTGTGACAAAGGCCAGGGAGTGAAACAAAATTTTGGTTCACTTCTTTGTAAAAAAAAATTATATGTCGAATTGGTAATGGTTTTATAAGTCAGTTAGGAATGAGAGAGGTCGTCGGAACTATTAGACGTTCTATATGTCAGGGAATGTTCGGATAATCAGGAAGTGTTATAGACTCCATAACATAACAAATTGACCTTGGATTTTTATTGTTGCTTCGTAACAATGTATTAAAAATATTGACATTCCTTCATTTTCACTAATGAGAATCATAATTTATTTATATATATATATAGTTAGTAATCACTTCTTTACGAATAAAAGTACGAATATTGTTACGACCAATCAGAGCAGAGCAAAGGTCTAGGCGCCATCTTGACTTTGGACAGTGCGTCCAGGCAACGCGGGTTCCTACTGATTGAGTATTCAGTGAGGCACTGTGGTGATGAGAGGTTGGACCGAGTTGGATCAGGTTGTGATTAAAAGGTATAATTAAGGCTAAAGTGCTATTTGTAATATTAAAGGAATCAAAGTAAATTAAATATGACGCCCACTGAGCCCGCTAATGACGATGTCCATATCGATGAAGTGAAGACGTCCCTCCGATATATATCCGAGATTGAAATGGCTTTTAGGTATCTCCTAAATAGAAAGTCCAATGTACCTACTATAAATCTAAAAGTCAGGCAAGTGTATTATTTTTAAAGCAAAAGAAATACGAGTGAGCATTGTTTTTAAATAGTACCTCCCGTGGAATGTCGAAGACCGTCTAGATGAAGGCTGAAAATAAAGTAAATGCAGCTTTAGAGGCGGAACGTTATTTGGCTAAGTCGGTCCCATAAATCTATTGAAACTCTTTTAACTCAAACTTAATGCGGACGTAATGGATATGTTTACTGTTAAAAAGTTAAAGGTTAGAAGATGAATAACAAATATTAAATTATTCATGTTTTGATCCTATTCGTTATAACATTCAAGCTTTCAAATACTCTATCAAATCAAAATTTACTTAGGGTCGATTCGACCAAACTTCAATTTATACACGAGTAACTATACCAAGAATAATCTATTCAATGATTTTAATCTCGAGTAGATCCATAGTCGTTTGTCCACGTAATCGATAGTATAATTGCGCTAGGAATAACAATACGCGAATAGCAAAGAGAATGGTGAACGAAAATAAAACTCGGCAAATAAATGTTGTTCTACAACGGGACAGTGTAAGAGCATACATCATGTCAAGTCGATTTTGCCGTATTACAGTGTGAAAAAGTAGCTTTTAACAGGTGTCAAACGACAACAAAAAGTTTTTATTTCTTGTTTGTTTGAGGCTTTCGTCTAAAACGGAACTTCTGTTGAGCCCAGTTGAATTTCATTCTAACATTATAGAAAATAAAAAATCTAAAAACAAATAAATGAATAATAAATTGTTTAAACGTTTCATTATACAATGCCAGACTATTAATTTAGTGCGTTGCGTTGACTTGAAAGCTAATTGGACTGACTGACGCCATTAAATTATTCTAGGAATAGCTGTTATTCCGTGCGAAACGGCGGTATAGTAGCAATTCCCGAATAAGCCCACTATTTTTAGAATTTGTAGTTGGTAAAACGTAAAATTGATTTACACTCGATTAACTGACGATTTATTCTAAGATTAAGGTTTACTCTTGTTTGGTCGAATCGACCCTTAATCATATTGGTGACAGTTATGAACGTCAATATCTAAAAGAAAAGATCTAAATTCCCATTTGCCACCAGTTCCCAAATCAAGAGCGTAGAGGCTAGAAGAACTGGGAAGAAACTCTCCGTCACACCGTCAATCGCCTAGTTTAGGTGAAAAAGGAAATTCTAAGGAACTGCAACCATAACGCCATGCTTTACTTTGACAAATTAAAACAAAACATCATAAAAAGTAACAAACGTTTTCTTTCATCAGGATAAATGAGATACATTTCAATACGTTATAAATGCTATTAGCTAAAAATTAAGAAGTTCAAAGAAAATAAATGAGTTCAAAATAAATCTCCTTTATATTTATACTGGGATAGCATATGTCACAACACGCATATATTTTGCTAGTAAACCTCCTATTTGTAATCGGTTATCAATGACATAGGTACCTACATCCAAACATTTCCTTACATCTTCCAGAAGCCAAATTAATCCAGTTACAATTAGATTCAATTAATGAGACGAGAATAATTAATTTATTGTAGTGATGACGTCGCGTCAGCGGTGAGTGACGTCACTAATGGGCTCTTAATGCGATCATGCATAATGCTGACGCTACGTTTACCTACTATGATTTGTTGATGATATTGTTATTATGGAGAGCTTTGTAAGCAGTTTTCTGAGTTTACCATCAATAGTATGGGCAATTATTGCACATATAAAATTTTCAAGCCGTTGCTTGCCTTAACTATTTAAAAAAACTGGTGAACTTTCAAGGTGTGAGACAAGGACGGAGCAATGTGCGAAAGAGATAAAGAGTACGTACGTTCTAGAATTGCGCGATAAGGATAGTAAAACCGCTAATCAGTACCAATCCTGCCTAGAAAGTTCTCGAACATCGTTCAAGATTATTTCCAGGGATATATAAGCGAGCCGAAACACGATCCATCAATTCAGTTTCGAGTGTGATTCTAAGAAATAAACATCGAAGAGGAAAGTGCGTGTAGTGAAGACAAGTGAGAAAGTACTGTGTGCGCGTAATTGAAGTAACTAGTGACAGTATATTGTGTGTAGTAATTAGTATATTTCTACGCGTAATTTGTGGCTTTTAGTGTAAACAAATTCCTTGTTGATTTATTTAAAAATAAACCCTTGAAGAGATTTACGGCGTTTTCTATCCTATCCCCTAGCTCGTAACAATATCCTTAATCGTGTCTCTTAGTGTCTTTTTCTCGAACGTATCGGAACGAACCCTATCTATGCAGAATGCAGATAGGTTCGTTCTGATGACCCAGATAATGGCACAATTCAACACCAAGCTAATTAAATGCTAACGCAATATATATAATATAAAAAAAATATAAAAATCAGGCATTAGTAAAATTACAATTAAATAATATATAAATAAATCAGTGGCGCTACAACCTCTTTAGCTCTTGGCCTCAGATTTCTGGATCTGTTTCATGATAATTTTTAAATCTAAAAGGCAAGTAGGTGATCAGCCTCCAGTGCCTGACACACGCCGTCGACTTTTTTGATCTAAGACATGTCGGTTTCCTCACGATGTTTTCCTTCACCTTTCGAGCGAATGTTAAATGCGCACATAGAAAGAAGGTCCACAGCCGGGTATCGAACGTACGACCTCAGGTTTGAGAGTCTCACGCCGAAGCCACTAGGCCAACACTGCTATGAATTACAATTACTTACTTAAATATCTCCCGTATACTTTCCATGGTGTTCTTCAAAAGGTCTTCCTTCTGTTTGTATATATTTCTCTTTTCTTCTGTTTTAAGGGTTTGCTCTGCCAACTTTTTTCTCAGTATATCTAGTTTTCGTTGTCTTTTTTCTTCCACCATTTCGTTCCAATCTCTTCTGTCCTCTGGGTAATATGTTATTTTATATGAATAATTGATTTTTTTTAAATGATTCAGGCGTTAATTAAGGTAATTCTGGTAGAGTTGACTACCGTATCCCATAGATTAGTTGTTGCCTCTTGAAGGTCCATCCTTCTTTCTACTTTTATTTGGCTTTAACTGCCACATATTTTAATACTTATCTAAATATAACTGAAGAACATCATTCATAAAAATGTCATGCTTTACGTGCAAGTTACTTCAAGTGTTAATTTTCATTATATTAAAAAAATGCTTAAAGTAGGTAATTGAAAAAATCTTACCAATATCCCTCTGTATGTTCTTAAGATCTCGACTTAGCACTTCATTCTCAGCGCAGAAGTCAGTAAGAAGTTTATATATCGAAAAATTCTCTTGTTCTACTCTATTGAATTCATCTATAATTTTGTTTATGTCCTCCTGTTTCGCATAATCCTAGCAAATGTTAAAGTTATGTTAGTTCACGTAGCGATACACGATAATTACATATTTACATAGAAAAATCCTGTAACTAGATATTTGTATGTTCCTTCTTCACATTGCTCTGGAATTCTATTACATTTAGTACATCGGTATTTTCATCACCGACTTATGCACAAAAACAAAACATTACCGTTATTTCGTCAATAAATTTAACATGTTCATCAAATTCTTTTTTCAAATCTTCTTCTTCTTTTTCTTCCATTTTCTCTTCCCTCTCCTCTTGCTTCCGATTAATCCGTATCACTCCTTTTCGCGCCAAAAAATTATACAGCTTCATTTCATGATCAAAAGCTTTTTGTAGGTCACGCATTTCCTGAAACATTAAAAAACTTGATAAATACTTAAGTAATAAAGTTAATTATATATGTATTGACATCAAATGGGATATATTAGTGATAAGACAAATTATTCCATATGAAGGTATTATTCGTACTTTTTATAAAAAATTATGTAATATAGTAACATCTAATAAAGTATAGCTCTAATTTCTGAATTTTGTTACTAAAAGTTGTAAGTGTGCCATGATAAGCGACTAATGCTGATGACTCATATCGGTTGTCATCAGACATGATTAATGATATACAGGAAATTATTTAAATATTCAAAAACAAAAAACGTGAGGCACGCTATAGTATGTAATTGCATTAGATTGAAGTTTTAAATTGAGCTATCTACTAACTTTTTGTCGAAGCAGTTGGCAGAACTGCAATTATAAATGCGTTGTACCAGATTGTTTGCTGTTTTCAAACCTTAATGGTTCACCTATTTCGTGGTATTAATGCCACTTTAAACTTCGTTCATTAACAAAGATTCAGTTGTCATTGTTTTATCAAGATAAAAACATTTCATAAGTACTATTTATCCAATATTTCAATTTATCATATTAATTATCAGAATGTATGATGTGTCAACTTATTGTTTTAAAATGAAATATTGTGTTCATCAGTCAGAACAATCATTATGGGTTTTGTATGATTATTTGTTTCTTTATTTTTTGATGTATAAGTTCTGTGAAGTCTATAAAAATTTGGAACTTTATCATAAGAAGCCCTTCATATACCTGAACTTGAACCATTTGATCCAGATTCCCCTTTTCCTGCACAGAGCGTAGCTTCGCGCACCACTCGTCTCTTTGGTCGTACGCAAGAGTCGAGGACTCGAAAAGATCAGTGAGGAATTTCTTCCCTCGTTTCAGACCATTCAACATTTTTGTCCATGCTTCATTGAATATGGCTCTGCAAATAATTTATTTGTAGAAAATAAGTTAATCAATTCTGTCTGAAAATCCCATCCGTAGTTGAAAATGGAGTTCTTCACTCTATGGTGGTTTATTAGAACAACTGTTAGTGAACAACGTAACAAAAAATAGGTATTATTTGAAAATAATATAAACTCTATGATAAATCTTTTTTTTAGTATATGTATGAATTAGTAGAAAAATAATTACCGATCTTTAAGCATGTGCTCGATCTCTTCTCGAATCATCTTATTCTCACTCTGTACGGCATTAAACCTTAATGTAGCTGCTTCTAGTCTATTCTCAGTGGATGCTAGACGGTTTTCGCAAAGGAGACGACGTTCTTCCAACTGTAAAAATATTATCACTGGCTCAGAAACACGTCAGCAAAAGTACCATACATATATCTACCATATACCTATATGATCTAGTGGCTAGAAAGAACCGCAATACTCGTATAACAAACATATATAAAGGTTACTGCACAGTTAATGACTACCTAGAAGATAAAAACGTTTGGCAATAGTTCTAATTATATTGTTATAATTTGTTTTGTTATCTTTGAAGTTTTGTGTGTAATGGTGAATGTGGTAAATCACAGAACAGATTTTTTTTACTTATGTAACTTTAATGACGTTGTGGTTTATGAAATTTTCCTTTGAGTAATTGTAAGGTAGAGGGAGGGTATAACTTGCTGAGTTTCTTGCCCGGTCTTAGAACAAGGCCTCCTGGTAATTTTTGCGAATGGATGGCGTAGTCTTGCTCTTTCGCGAATTTAACTACGCAAGACGCATCTAAACTGAATAAACATATTTTGATTTGATTTGATTGAATATTAAAGTTTTATGGCACATACAATTTCGTTATTCTCTTCCGCTTTATAAAGTATGTGAGAAAACATTATCAAGAATGTTATTGAATGATCACGAAACAGATACAGAATGAATAAAATTAAACACAAATTACGCATTTCCGTGTGATTAATTATGAGCCAATTTTGATGTTCATAGAACAGTTAATATACATGCTAGTTTATGATGACGCGATATTACGGGAACTAGTAAAACCAGGTTTTATATCGAATGTTCGTTATTGTTACTAGTCGTTTCGTATTTAAGGGCGTAACTTTATGGTTAGAAATTTATCCGTCGTGAGATATTTTAAAGTAAAGCCTTTATGGCTTAGTGGTGTAATCTCTTGACACTTAATCCTGGCTTCAAAATAATTATTTCACGTAAAGAAGAAGGCAATAAATAGCAATAAAACATGTGACTGTGCCTTTAGAAGGTACAAGCACATAGTAATAAAATAGTATTTACGATATTGTAATAAGCTCTACCAAAATCGATTAAACGTAGTGGTTAGCGTAGAGTACGTAATTAACGTGTTTATGTACGTATATTGTGTCAAAACCAAACTTGTAGTCATAACAGTTGTTAAATCCATGATTTATCTTAATTTGATCATGAGTCAGAATTATAAGGCTATCTACGTATTTTGCTATTGGATATCCATATTTCAATTTAGTATTAACGTAAATGCTACTTCCATTTTAGCAACGCATTACTTTCATTTGTGTTAATCATTCGATAAATGTATTCTAAATTTAATATTATTAATAAAAATATTTACAAATATTAATACTAAATTAGTTTAAACCAGATTTCAATTACATTATCTACTACATGTTTAAAATAATTTCAATGGTAAAACTAAGCAATTAATAGATTCAAATATTAATCTAAACATATTTTATTAATAAACTTACTTGCCCATTATTGGCGTTAACAATTTTCTTGAATCGCAGCAGTTGTTTCTTTTTACGAAGCAACAATTCGTTGACTTGCGTCATAAGAAATATTCCTTCTGAAAATTTAGAAGAAATTAAAAAACCCTTAAGCATATTTGACGTTTTTTCTTCTTTGTAACTATTAGCTTTCCATTGGTAAAAAGGATAATTCAGCAAAATCATGGGAGTTATGTGTACCCATTAATTGCTAGACAGAACCTAAAAAGGTATTTTACGTTTTTAACAGCTTTGTAAAAGTTACGTAATCGTGATCTTAATTTTATTACATTAGACGTAAATAATTGACCCAAAAATGTAGTAATAAACCCGACTAATTTCTACGCATACTTTCGTGAATGTCTGGCCTTCACCTAAAAGTGCTTTAATGAACGCTATTCCTCAGGGATAAGTTCTGGGCTAGTGGGCTAATGGAAATGCAGACGTGCATCTGAATAAACGCTTATATATGGTAGACTATTCCGGATTCATTTGGAATTTTTAACGGCACCTGGCGGCAGATATCCTTACTACTATATAGCTCAAACCTCATATTAAATATGTCAGCATAGTGTTATACAGTTTTCAACATTGATATACAAAAAACCCAAGATGCACAGTCTCGAATAAAAGTAACGCTCGAAAGTGTCCTGAAACACTATTTCTGTCCCTTTCTATAACAGTATGTCTATAACAGTATGTCTATAACAGTATATGTTATAAGCATATATTATTGCAAAATCAACCTAACGCAAATTGCTTAAAGTTGTTATTACAACGCAGTGTATACGTACTTAAAGCAATAAAATTTTACGACTGACCGTGGTCGGTAGGACAAGGTATTGATTGGAGTCGAACATGACTTTTTTATTTACAACTATTTAACATAATTTTAAATTTATCCGACTTTTCGTGTGCTTTACAGCGTGCGTGGTCACGGTGACTGAAGACAAAAGGTGTTGGATGTTAAATAGTTGTAAATTTATTAATAATTAATAATACATAACTTTAATCCGGTTAAAAAGATTTTTCTTAAAATTAAAAAAAAATGTTAAATTGGCTACCTCCTGACCTACACTTTATATACCGTAAATATATTTGTCAAAAACTACAAACAAAAAAGTTCAAAAGTACATAAATTTATTTATTATTAAAAAAAACACAAATAAATAACACCGACTCCACTTATTAGACGCGAGACTGTTTGAAATGAGCGCACAATTTAGAATGTTGCGCTCATTTTATGAGGACGTTTTTAAGACGTTGAGTTTTGTGTATATCAATGGTTTTCAAACCCTTTGGGGTGAAAAATGCATTAGCCTAATTCACGGCTTTTTTTGTGCGAAATTGGCATACACAAATCCATGACGTGTGTCCGGGACAGAAGGACTACTTATTACTTAAAAAGAAATATTAACAAGGGAACAAATTAGAAATTAACTAATCAGATAAATTAAGCATTAATTTAACTTCTTTTCTGACGTTTATAAGTGTACTTGTTGTGTATATGTATAAATTTATTTTGAGTTTGAGTATACATACCATCACATTCTTGCTGAGTTTCTGTGTGAAGTAAGAGAGCCCTTTCTAAGTTGTTCTTCATTCTTTTATCATTTTTTTTATGAGCGCCAGATCTTGCAATCTGAAAAGGATTACGTATCTTATAGGTAAATCTCAAGTTTTCATTACCCATTTATAAACTACCAAGACCCTCAGTATTAGTACTATTTCACTAAAAGAATTCTCATATCTTTAAAGTGATTGATTCATTGAATTAAAAAGTTTAAGATGTAGGATACTTTTAAAATTTAAGATGATTTTGTGATATAACATGATTAGTCCTGTGTGTAACAAATAATTTCTTAACTCACGACAATTTATAAAACTAATTAAATATAAATAGATTTGGTAAAAGGATACTTCATCTAAGTGAATTAAGTGTATAGATTTGTGTTTAATCAATATTTAAAATTAGTTTTATATGAAAAATTTCAATGTAAATTTAAAAAGGACATATATACCTTTAAGTCTGTACGTAAATTATTATAGTCTTTTTTTAGGATCCTTAGCAGCTGATCTTGTCTTCGGAACTTCGGGTGAACGCCCATGATTCGGTTTTGTCTGTCCACTTGTATCATCCGAACCTGAATAGTAATAATTTGTATACCTTGTACGTTATGAATTTACATAGTTTCTTTCAGCTTTCAATTGCTTCACACAAACTTTTTTTTTTTTTTTTTTTATAGAACGGGGCAAACGGGCAGGAGGCTCACCTGATGTTAAGTGATACCGCCGCCCATGGACTCTCTCAATGCCAGAGGGCTCGCGAGTGCGTTGCCGGCCTTTTAAGAATTGGTACGCTCTTTTCTTGAAGGACCCTAAGTCGAATTGGTTCGGAAATACTTCAGTGGGCAGCTGGTTCCACATAGTGGTGGTGCGCGGCAGAAACTGCCTTGAAAAACGCTCAGTTGTGGAACGGCGGACGTCGAGGTGATACGGGTGGAATTTCGTATTCTGTCTCGACGTCCGATGATGAAATTCAGATAAAGTATTTACCGAAGCCACAAAAAGAAATTTGAATAATATGTTTATCATTGATTCACCAAAGCGAAACTCAATAACAAAACTCACCTTTGCCTTTCCGTTTATCTACACTAATATTATAAAGAGGAAAACTTTGTTTGTTTGTATGATTGTAATGAATAGGCTCATAAACTACTGGACCGATTTTAAAAATTCTTTCACCATTCGAAAGCTACATTATCCACGAGTAATATAGGCTATATTTGAACAAAAATAGGGTTCCGTAAGATATTAGGGTTTTTCGGACACAAGGTGTAAAAAATCAACCAAAAAGTTACTTATTTTGCGTACCCTGCCTAAACTATTGAAGATAGAACCATAAAATGTTGTAAGTAATTGTAGATCTTATAAATATCTACAAAAAAGTCCGCGACACACTATACCTATCTATGTCGAGTGAGGCACAATAACAATAAATGATATAATGACATGGCAAAACGGCGTTTGCCGAATCAGCTAGTTATTAATATTGCGTTAGACACAACGTTATCTATTTACTAAATTATATAATTCCAAAAAAAATTACCTGTCTTTGTAAGCGCAAGTGTTCGTCTTCCATTTTCTTTATTACATCTAAATCGTTACTATGTTCTGATGTTACTTCCATTTTGATTAGTGTAAAAATATAAAAATGTTTGATTGTCGATATCGAAACCTACTCGATTTAATGTTTAGTCACTAAAGTCCTTATATTGAAAACGTTACCGGACAATGAATCCAGTTGGTCGCGTATTTTAGTTATTTAATCAAATTGTTCTATTCCTACCAAATCAACGATATTTTTTTACTTGTGTATGCACAGAACATTGTATGGTTGATATTAATAATTGACACAAAATGGTATAAGGCCTTGTGTTTTTATCATATAAAACTAATTATGTCAAAGAAATATAATGATAATTGATAATAATAAATGTGATGTGAATAATTTTGAAAGCGTTTCTGGCAATTTTACAGTTATAAGGTTTTTATTGTGACTACAGAAAACTATTTCAATAAAAAGATTTGACAACACTGAGCATTGATTATAAAATTCAGGAAATAATAAGCACGAGAATAAAATTAAAAAATATAAACTATTATTATGTTATACAATATACTAGGAATATAAATTAATTTGCAGTCATATGTGATAATGAAAAGTTAATTCTCATAATGCCTTTTATTGCGTGGCTTAGTGTTAAACGTTTGGGGCCGACAATGGCGTCCTAGGTTATTGCACCGAAAATTATTGTTTCGATTGGAGCGGAAGACTGATTCTAAGAGCTTTAAGATGATAATGCACAAAGAGAAATGTCCCATGCCCCATATTTACGTATTGACCACTGACATAACCTGGTCAAAAGGTATATACATAGAATCTAAATCATAATGATGTTTATAGAAATTAAATTTTTATTAGTAAGTCATAATAATAATAACACTTAAAGACGGGAGAAAAATGAAATTAAATAAGTGAAGACTTTAAGGCTTTAAGACTTTAAGACTTTAAGACGAAGTATTTAAGGGCGGTCATTCTGCAAAAACAGTTTCTTCCAAACAACCCAAACCTAATATATTTAACCAAACGAATAATTTTAATGCAAAATATATTATGTAAATTGTGATAGATTAACGCATTTTATCCTATAATTAAAGTTCTTGATCAAAAGCTTAAACGACTGTTTGATTTAAATTAGCTAAAGAGACAGCCAAACGGAAGCTGAAGTAGATCTCATGCCCTGCCGTATGCTTATTTAATCTGCCTGAACTAATCAGGCATTAGATTAAGATGGTTATCAATTGGACGTATATCTTTTTTACGTAACAGACGACGTACGGCTTCTATAAGAAAAAGGGAGCCTAAGTAAGAAAAGGTACCCCTTCAAATGTCCATCAATTTAAGTGCATTCAGATATGCAAAGAAGGCAATTCACTCCATTCAAAGCATGAAACGTCATTAGGATTCTCTACACTAGTTTGTTAATACACCGAAATGTAATTAGGAATATGAATAAAGACACTAATATGATTAAAAAAATATGTATATGTATTATTACGGTCATGTAAATTCTCCGACTCGGCCTATACTATATGGTTTTGGTATTATAGTTGCCTTTTTTTATTTAAAGTAAAAAATATAACCACCACAAAACGTTTATAATTTGAATTCGTTTACCGATGAGAAATTTACAAAGCATTGATTTTATTCATTTATAGCTGCCGTATGAACGAAATTACGTTTGAGTTTTCGTTGCAGACGCTACAAGGCAAGTTCAATTAGTGGATTTGAACCAAATAAATCTATGTAAATTCGGTTAGAACAAATCTATATCTATACAAACAACAAAAACTTATTTGTATGGTATGTACAACAATTTTGACGACCACCTTCAGTATTTTTCGCTATTAACAGTAAAATTAACAATGTATTTAATCCACGAAATAACTCACTAACCTAATTCAAGCTGTATAATTACGAATAAAGCCAACCATTTGACGTAATAATTGTGCCTTTTCGTGATAAATTTACACAGCTAATTACTTATAGAAGTACGCTCAAGAAAATTACGTTTATTTTTAGCATTATTTATGCTTTGTGACTATTTATGTCCTTTCAACTGTTGTATTTGTTAATTAGTCGTAAACAACTCAATTATTTTGAAAAATAACTGAGTTGTTTACGACTAATTAATAAAAAAAAAGAATGAACTCTTAAATAGTAAAATGATCTTGTGACCGAGTTATTCGTCTTAAAAATTGTAACTCTGATAATAAAGATTGAACACCCGGTTGCGTATTGTAGACTCTTCTTTGGAGAACAATTTTCTAATCATATAATGGAATACAGTTTTATATCTCTATATTTTGTCACTCGCCAAAGTGAAATTATATTTTCTTCGCAAATGAAATATATTTTATGTGGTTTTCTTTTAAAGTTCTTGATGTAAGCTTCATGTAAGGCCGGGCTTGTAATATTGAATGAAGACAGGAGTTAAGATAATTACCTATTTGCCTAAATGCTTATTGTTATCTTAATATTAGGGAAATCACTATTGAAACTCCGTCTTCATTGGTAAATAATTTAGAAAGGTATTATGTTGTGTCTATGTTCACGTGTATTTTATGAATATTAGTCAAACTTAAAACAGTGTAAATCAACAATTGTATTTAAGTTTTGACATTTAACATTATTTATTAATTTCATATTTTTTACACTAGTTTCTTGATTATTGTGGTTTGTGACTAGAAAACTAATAGGTTTTTTTCAAATTTACAAGCTTTAATCGCAGCGAAATTTTATACAACTTTAACGAATGTGAAGAAAAATAATAACAATTATAAACGTTTTTTTGTTAAAACAAATTAATAGTCGGCCGCTTTTTTTCTTTTCAATCCTCTCAATATTTTCCCGCCATTCCTTTGAAGAAGTTGTGACGCTACAAATTTTATTTTACCCTACATAGACCAACTTAAAGTGAATTTGTTCGAAGTGTTGTAAGTTTTTGTTTTCTTCATACTTTATTCCGTTTGGCTTTGTTCTTCTTAATGCGATTTGTAAAAATGAGAAAGGTCTCTTCTTTTATAATTTTCCCTTGTGTCTGCATCTAAAAAAAAATGGTGCGTGTACTTATGTACGCGCGTAAGAAGTTATACTTCTTTGGCTTTCTTTATTTTTTTAAAATATTAAATAATTAATAATCAATATTAAGCGTTAATAATTTAACAATATTTAATATTTAGTATACTATTCAATTATTAATTAATATTAATAATAATTATTATTATATTATATTATTAATTCAATTTAAGAACTAGGTATGTTTCATAACCTTTTAACTAAGTATAAATAGGCCTTTGTGAAAAAGCATTGCTAAATTTCTTTGAAAAAATAATTAAAAGTGCTTTATTTGTTTAAAAGGTACTACAAGTAGATTGTCTTATTCCCATCTCGCGCACGCTCGGCGCCCATACTGAATTTTGTGTCACGGTGCGCGCGCATCGTAAAATTTCACTCTCATAAATTTGTCATAACGCGCCTAAAGAAGTATAACTTCAATAAGTATGCATGCATTTTAAACAACTCGAAAATATTATAATCACAGGCGAAAATATCGGGCTTTTTAATATTGCTTCACATAAATGTTAGAAACTTGATTTTTTATGACATAGCATTTACATTTGAAAGTTATGTAGGCTATACACACTACGGTCTACCGGTCTACAGGTATGCCTGCGCAGGTCAACCGAACAATGGTAGTTCAAAAACCTGCACAGGTCTATTCCCACACACATTACGGTCTACCTGCGCAGGCATACCTGCACAGGTGGACCTCTCCGGTAGACCGTAGTGTGTATGGCCTACATAACACGTCTGCTGAAGTGAATATTGATTGACTGAAAACGCATAATTTTCAAAGTCCACAATTCTTTGCGCGGGAGAAGCCACAGCCTTGTATAATAATGATTTTATTAATTTATTCACACAACACGAATTTTCAACATCAATTTTCAGCAATCGTAGTAAAAAAAATACAATATTATTACGTATTTCTTTTGCATGGCTTTTAAACGTGTCACGTCACAGCCCGTTCCCACTAGTCGAAAGTCGCATAAGACTAAAAGTCGAAAATCTGATGTCCCTGTTCACACTGCGTCGCGAGTCGTATAGATCGTAGTTTCGCGCCATTCAGTACGTAGCGAATTCGCGATGTTGTGCTCTACTACTTACGAAGAAAATTAAAAAAGTTGAAAAAAATGTCAATTCCAAGAAAATACTGGATGTACCCAATCCTAACAGAAAGATCGACTCAACTAATGGAATAAGTTCTTCGGCTTTTATTTCTTTCTCCATTTTCACACAACAAACAAAAAAACACGAATGGAGTGAGCAAGCAATGTGTAGGAATGTGTGTCTAGGAAGCGGGGCGGGGAGAGAGGTAACAACACGCTCGAGTCGTAAAGACGTACGACTAGTGTGAACAGCAACAAGCAGGCACCTATGCGAGCACGATTCGACGCGACTTTTAGTCTTAAAACGGGCGCTGGCCCGTCGGATGGTTTTTTGAGTCGTATTCGACTAAAAGTCGCGTCTCATCTAATGTGAACAGCTCCATATAAAGTGTATGGTGACCAGAGCATTCGACTTTTAGTCTTATGCGACTTTCGACTAGTGGGAACGGGCTGTCACTGTCACGAGAGCTGCGAAGCAGCGAAGCGATCTTGTCGGACGCGAAAGCCTTTTAATCGGTATTCTAGCACATTTCATATTGCAAAAGCGTTGCTACCACAGAATCTCCTGACTTTAGGGTTATTTTTGCGGACGAGGTCTGCTTGATAGGCCTCTTGGAAAGAACTAGTTACTTATATAAAAAGTAGGTAAAAGTAAATTCATTTTCTCATAATGAAGGTAAAGAATGAAGAAATCCAAAACTTATCTATATAAAACTTATAAAACTCGATTTAAATATAGTTGACCGTCTGAGTTGGTGTAATTGTTCAAGTTGCAAAGTTAGACTCAAAGTGTAAGTTGCCAACTGACACTAAGATAACGACGGGGCGTTGTTCGTTTGACACTGAGCTGGGTGTAGTGTTGCTACGCTGAATAACTTTGATATTGCATACTAACTTATTAACAGTCTCCGTAGCCGATTGGTCTAGAACTGATTTATTTAATTCATAGAGAATGTCTGGGAGTTACCCAGAAGAGCAACGAAATATCTATTTTATACCCACTGGTCAAGTTTATTCATATTCAGTAAGGTTAAGTAAAATAAAGAACAAAATTTGTATCTTAATAGTGCTTTATTTTTGGCCATCCTGTTTCAACAAAAAAATTACATTGATCTGTTTCGTAACACTAGTTTGTGTCTTCATTTTAAAAAAAAGGCAACTTCTGGATAATTAAGAATAAAAACAAAATTGCCTGAAAAAGTACTGCTGCCAGAAACTACTTTCCTAGGACGCGCTTCTTTGCAGCGTATTATCATATTCAAATTAAAATTATAATCAAAGGGAATATTATAATTTAGATTAATCTTATCAACTTCAAAGAAAATTTTCTCTGAAAGGGATAATTAATAGTATATTAGCAGCTCGCCTCAATCTCACATGCAAAATATACATTATATAAACTTATCACATTTGAATTCTCAAAAAGAAACGAAAATTTATGTTATGTTATTATCAAATCGGTTAGTAAAGTACTGAATATAATTAGGTTTGATTCCTCAAAAACACAATTCTAGAATATTTGTATGTAACTACTATGACATACAAATATTATCTAAAACTACGAAAATATATAATAATAATAATAATAATCATAATCTTTATTTTCTTCTCTCACATACATAAGGTTTTTATGATTAAACTAAGATTATAACATTAGGAAGTGTATGTGAGAGACTGGTCTCTGTAACAGGAGACCTGAGTGACAGATAACCAGCCTCTCCACCACCGGACCGGAACGCGTACAATCATGTCATTGTCAAAGGTTACAATAGAAGAAAATAAGTATTAAGTGCTAAAGAAAACATTGTGCAACGGAGTTTTAAAAATAAATTTGGTGTGTGTTTATGTGTGTGTGTATGTATGTATGTGTGTATGTGTGTGTATGTATGTATGTGTGTGTGTATGTGTGTGTGTCTCTCTCTCTCTAAGTGTGTGTATGCGTGCGTGGGTGTGTGTATATGTGTGGGGAAGTGGGTGAGTTACAGAATGACAGTTATTAGATCCTCTGTTTCATCATAACTCAACGTCTTCAGCCAAGTAGTAACCTTTTTTTTACATTTGTATTTGGGTAGTGGGTAAATGTTAATTTTTTCGTTTAATTTATTATACAAATAACAGCCTAGGAAACCAAAGAACCTTTGCGAGAAAGAAGTTGTCCATTTTGTAATACAATAGCAAACTTTATGTTTTATCCGCTTGTTAATATTTAAATCGGGGTCGTAACTAGTTTTATGATGTTGTTTTAGAACTGTGTTCAGAATAAATAATTGACGAATTGTTAATACATCGGCTAGGGCATAAAGCTCTTTGGTGGGAAAAAGAAGCGGTAAGGAGTGGCTTACTTTTAATACTGCTCGTTGGGCTCTTTCAAGTTTTAGGAGATTGGTTTTGAAAGTACCTCCCCAAACAGTGATACAATATCCTAAAATTGATTGACATAACGACTGATAAACTACGTTAATAATTTTTTTGTCTGCTAAAGTTTTGAAGATATAAATGAGTTTACGGGTTCTGCAAGAGAGAAGATCCACGTGAGAATTAAAACTCAAGTTACTGTCGATAACTACACCCAAATACTTAATACTATGGGCAAGGGAAATGCTTTTGCAATGGCAGAGTTGATTTGAAGAGCAAGTATGGGCTATGATAGAAAAATTATTATGAATGTGTGAGGGAATGTTTTTAATAGAGAAGGGCATAAATTTTGTTTTATCAACATTTAGCGTAAGGCCGTTTCCTCTCAACCATTCATTAACAAGGCCAAAACCAGACTGAGCAGAATTATAGACCTCATTCCAATTGTTGCCAGAGAATACAAGGGCCGTGTCATCTGCAAAAGATATTATCTTACCATTTGGCAACTGGAGGTTACATAACTCATTAATGAATGCTAGAAACAACGTTGGGCCAAGTACGCTTCCCTGAGGGACACCGTAAGTTATTGGCAAGTCACTACTTACAAGGTCACCGACCTTCACCCTTTGAAATCTATTTTTAAGGTAACTTTGGAAAAGACTCAATTGAGAACCACGGATACCCAGAGATTCAAGTTTGTTTAAGAGAAGTGGGACAGAGACTGTGTCAAATGCCTTAGCAAGGTCCAAAAATATTGCTATAACTTTTTGCTTTCGGTCAAGTTTGGCTACAATGTGATCAGTAAGTTCGTGAACGGCGTCATTTGTAGAACTACCGGAACGAAAACCAAATTGCGAGCTAGAAATGAGATTTTTGGTCTCAAGATAGTGAACAAGGCGTTTGTTTATGAGTTTCTCTATTACTTTTGCAATCGTGGGTAGTTTAGATATTGGTCTATAATTATTGACACATTCTCTGTCACCACTCTTGAAAATTGGAACAATGTCAGCCAGCTTAAGCTGGCTGGAAAAACGCCTGTGGAAAAGATCAAATTCACAATGTATGTCAATGGTGGGACTATTATTTGATGATACCGTTTTAATATAGCACCTGAAATATTATGCCGTCCAGTACATTTGTCTTTTTTTAAGTTGAGAATACAGTTGCGAACTTCACTTTCATCGGTACTATCCAAAACTAAGGATGCTAGTGGCTTGGCCATTGAGGATTTACAACCCCTACCATAGGAATAAGCCTTTTCAGCAAGATCCTTACCAACAGAAACAAAGAATCTATTAATATAATTTATCGATTTAGAGGGGTTATCAGGAGAAATAAGTTGTTCAGCAGGTCTACTAAGTTTTGATATATGCGTTAATTTTCTAATGGTGTCCCAGAGTGCTTTATTATTTGTGTTCGCCGCAGCTTTCAACTCTTTCTCCTCATACTCCCTTTTAAGTTTTTTAAGGAGCCAGTTGCAAAAATTTCTGTACCTTTTGTAGGTTATTTTCTTAATTTCATTGTTCGGGTCTTTTTTATATCTTTTATGAAGTTTATCTCGATTTCGTACACATCTTAGAAGACCAGCAGTCATCCAAGGCTTCTTTAGCCTCTTGCGATTAGGTACAGTGTGAGTTTGAGTATTAGAATTTATTTTAGCAAAGCATATCTATGTCCTAATTGGGGTGATATGCGACATCAGACAATCCTTTGTTAAGATAACCATGAGTATAATACAGAATAAACTAACTATAAAATCTGTTCTTGTCAAGTTTTTGTTCAATATTTTTATCTAAGCCAAAAAAGTTCACGAAATACGTGCTCGCTGGAAACAATTTCGGCTGGCGGAGCTTTCGTACAGTCAGCAAAAAAACACACATAACCATTGTTTCGTTTTGATGTTACCGTGACCGCAGCCCAGTGTATAGTTAGCAAAATAATTAACTTATGGGTGACTTTACTCTGATTTGTTTCGTTGCAATAGTTTGTGACTCTAGCTTTTGTACGATGTAATTTTTTACAGGCTACTTCTGGATACATTAAAGGAAACCACTAATTCCGAATTCTTTATGCCTGTTTAATACTTAATTAAATAAAGATATAAGCGATAGATAATAAAAGTATTAAGTTGCAGACGAAATACAAGTGTAAAAAAACAGCACTAACAATTTTATTCATAAGTGTTTCGATAATTCATAAAAATACACATACTATTATACTCATTTATAAACAAAATATGATAAATCAGAATACTATATAAATATTTCTTATTTATTATCTTTACTCCGCAAAATTTATCACTTAATATTTAAGTATATACTGCATTGCAAACCCTACTTGTTTTCGCCTCATAAGTTTGACGGATGTTTATTTTATATTATTTACGGTAGCAAAAACGCACTAATAACACTTTTAACCCAGTATAACCCGAATTTAAGATTTGTATAGAAATGAGAGGAAATATTTTTAAACAGTCTATATAAGTTCTCGTTACGCACGATAACGATGCTACGATGTTTCTACGGGGAAAATATGTGCTACGGTTAAGCTACAGTAGGCTCTACGGTTCGGTAAGTGCTACGGCAGGCGCGTAGCTAAAAAAACGGAGCACTACATCGCAACGGCTTTCAAATATCTATAGTAAACGTATTATAGGTGGGGTAGCAGGTGGACAAGTTTATAGAAGTGAGTGAGCTGAAAGACTACTTTAGCTTTACATGGAAATGTTAGAAAAATAATTGGTTACTAAAGCGATATTTTTATCTTTTTTAAGGTAGACATATATAATTATATAAAATACTAGCTGACTTGGCAAACGTCGTTTTGCCATGTATATCATTTATAATAAACAATAGGGGTTGATCGTAGAGAGGTGAAAATTAGGGGTTGTACGTATTTTTAATGCTGTATATAAAAAAAGTAAAAAATATTTTTTATCTAAAAATTAAAATATATTAATAATTTAGGGGGATGAAAAATAGGTATTGTGCAATTCTCAGACATACATGCACACAAAATTTCATGAGAATCGGTCAAGCCGTTTCGGAGAAGTTTAACTACAAACACTGCGACAAGAGAATTTTATATATTAGATTAATATGAAAAAATTGTGAAGTTTAAGTTGTTTTTCGAAGTTGCAACTAATAGAGTCGAAATAGAGGCAATACAAAGTGAATGCAGCCTGCAAGCCTAATTCGTCACGTCGATTGGCGGTAAGTTTTCGTCACCGGAGGGAGGGACGGGTCCACGCAGGCGCCATTTCCCGCCATTTTCTCATTATTGGGTTGCCACCCTTAAGAATTTGCCTTTGTTATCTATCTTTAGGGTTATTTTGTTTCATTTTACCATACGCATAATTGAAAAAGGTTTTAATGTATTTCCAACACTAAATAGTGAAACACAATTAGCTTTAGATATAAAAACATCGTGTATAGAACGACATAACATAAAAACGCCATGAATTCGTGGTCAAAGGGTGGCGGGGAGTTTCTTGCCACTTCTTCTTGCCCGTTTTACGCCCTTGACTTGCGAACTGGTAGTTAATGTAAATTTAAAATCAATTTAACATATTTTCTGTTGATGTTGGTTACCTATATGAATAAAGTTATCTTGAGTTTGAACGGACGTCGGCTATGCCTGGGAGGCAAAACTTTTGAAATGTGGTATATAGGCTATAGGGTTAGTACACTAATCACCTACTTTTCCTGAAAATTATCAGTGAAAGGTTCGCGATTATATGTGTACCATGGACCGTTGCGGTCAGATGATAAGAGGTTATGTGAGGTCACCAACAAAAGAGCAGAGGTTATTATACTGAGTAAGCAAAGTTATTAAGATTCTTATAAAAACTAAACGTAGGCGAATTAATTTTCCGAATAGGGTGTCCCAATTTTCGCGATAGCAACCTAGACGTCCCGTCTCCCAATCCAATGATCCCGTACTTTCAGTAGTAAACGTGCTACCGTCGCGAGATCACGGCTTTACCACGCTCCATACGTTATTAAAATCAAAATAAATTTAAAAAATACGTGATTGTGGCCATGCTTGTGTTGTTTTGTGTGTGTATTCGAACATTAACACAGCAAAAACATGTGAGTATTTCATATATATTTAAAACACGCATTTTGGAGGAATTTAAATTGATTTTACATTTTTTTTTAAATTTATATTCCTTTATTACTGGGTATTTGGAATCAGAATTTTAGTGAGGACTTTAAGTGTATATTTGCCTTTGTTTAAAGAGTAACATTCAATTCTTGTATGTAGGCCTCATAACCTCCAATTTCTCAGACACATTTTTGTAAGTAAGTTAACCGATTAGAAAATAATTCAATAATGAGTCTTGTTGAAGCAGTGCCTTTATATTATAACACCATAGGAACAGAAAGACAGGAGAATCCTATTGAAAATTGTCTTCTATTAGTGCCTAATAATTTAGATGATTTAATTGAAGAATGGGCTGTTTAATATTTAACAACATAATTTTAAAACTGTGTTGTAAGTGAGTTTTGCTTTTGTTGTTTTAAAATTATCTAAAAGATTTTATATAAGTAAAGATTGATTTAAAAGAAAAAAATTGTGTATACGATTATAATAATTCAATGTTGTTATACGCAAAACCGATATAAAAAAATGTCTCACAATAAGTTATCTGGTTGATAAATATTAATAAAACCCTATGAGTGACATTCCTTTTCGTATGGAAATTGGAGCACGAAATATACGTTGTGTATTCCCAATTCATAAATATTTAATCGTAAATATCATTCAA
The DNA here is from genome assembly GCA_963693345.1 of Pieris melete. Classification (NCBI taxonomy): domain Eukaryota; kingdom Metazoa; phylum Arthropoda; class Insecta; order Lepidoptera; family Pieridae; genus Pieris; species Pieris melete. The sequence continues at coordinate 144,213 of CAVNZK010000078.1, forward strand.
AATAAATGCTTAAGTGGATTAGAACCTAAAATGTTTACTACTATATACTAAATCGACTATTTATATAAACAATGTTTTATAAAAATACGGAAGTTTAATTTTACACAATGAAATAAGCGATGCAAAATACGTTACGTTTGAGCGGAATTGAGCTTCAAATGTTGACAGTTGTTTATTGCAAAATACTATCCGGTTAGTATCCTTAACTGATTTTTATTTTTTGATAAAAATAAATAAAGTCGCCACGTCTGTATCTCTTAGCTATATTGAAAAAGCCAACAACCTGGTACGAGCGAACACACTAACAATACAATTGGGTTAAATGGATTAAGTGACTCTTACTGTCAGTCTGAATAACCAACCTAAGATTAATAATCATTTCCGATAATCATAATACCGTTACGTTTATTGATATACATATAAAATCGTGCAAATTGCCTTCCGCAAGTCGAATAATATTACAAGCACTGGGTTCTAGCTTCGTATAAGGATAGAAATTTTAATTTGGTAATAACCAAATGTACTCAACATTTGGTTGGTCTAGTGTAGTCTCACAATTCTTTAGTAATAATATTAAAATAATATCCAGAGCTAAAACCATAAACGGGTTTTAAATTTTTGGATTAGAGACATGCTGGTTTCCTGACGATCTAACACTCGCTAATACGCTGAAGGAAAACACTTCACGGTATGAGCGAGTGTTAGATTTACAGAAAGCACTAAGAATTTGGTGCACACCCAGAAATCGAAAGTAGGATCTCAGAGATCAGAGTCGCACGCTAATGCCACTAGGCCAACACTGCTTTAAGTGACTGTAGTAGTACTATATTATAAAACTGTATTAATTATAGTAAAGGCGTTTGCTTGGTTGAACACGCTTATCTCAAGATCTACTGGTTTGAATTGATTCACTTTATCTTATTTTTTTGTGTTAGTTTACGGACGAAGTTTATGGGCTATATCACGCTAAGACCAAATTAACGCGGGTAATACCACGGGTTATACCTTGTTGTATAAAATATATAAGTAAGTGAGTTAGATAGACAATAATTAATTAATTACAACACATCCTTTGAATGTCAAAACATATAAGTAATGCACCTTTGCACTTTCTAACAATTCTTTTTATATTTATGTTTTCTATTATTAGGCTAGGTCGCGTAATAGCAATAAGCAGGTAATTGCACTATACAATGTCTTTTCTATTGTGCAATAGAGTGTGAATGAATAAATAAATTATATGGTATGTTAAGCGGTAAGTTCCACACTAAAATAAATAATAGAACCGTAATGAAAAATTACATTATAAATACATCAAATGATTTGACATTTGCGACAGAAATAATAGACGATAGTTTTTCATAGACGAACGAAGCCACATTATAACGACCATTGCACTTATTATTATTAAATATTATAGAATAAATATAAGTTTTTATTTTAACGCAAAACTATATTGATTGATATTTTTAATTAAAAGCTAATGGAATAAATTCATCATGCAAGTCCATTAAATTTTAACGATAGCGACGAAACATTAATTAGAATTAAATGCATTACCGGATAGCAAATTATACTTGACCTTTCGTGAGCTATCTTTAACTAAAATTGATTTTAATATAATAGCTGATGCCAGTAGTTCTATCAATCTACAGATGTGAATATTTTAAAAATATCACCTACGAGGCTTGATCGGTCCAGGGAATGAATGAAAACTGGAGTTACAAAACAAGGAAATAATTGTCACCCCTAAATAGACGCAAATATGCGTCTTTCCACTTATAAAAACGAGATTATGATTTTTCTATCGATTCCAGATTTCTTTTTAATAATATCTGATTTACTAATAAAAAATAAAATAATAATAATAATCTTTATTCATTTTTTTTCACAAAAACTTAGTACAAGAGACAATTATATACTATTATAAATAAAATAATTGTCTTACTACTATTTAGAGAAAATGCTAGTTTGTGTGAGAATGATGCCTGCTAAAGGTGTTACAGGTCATCAGGCCTCCACCACTTCGGATCGACATAAGATCCTGAAAAGTATAGAAAAATCTTGTGAGAATAAACAATCATTATTACATAGGCTGCAAAGAAACAAAAAAAAATATTTATAAGGAAACCACATGGGGTGGGGTACTGTACTGTACAACAATTATTGCAATTGCAATCTTACGTAGGAGAAACGAAGTAACTTCTGACAGTTAAATAATACTAAGAAATTAATATACATATGTCAAAGGGGCAGACGGAACATACGTTTCTCCCGAACAATCCGAAATCGAACACAGGAACTTTTTAGTGGGATGCTGTTGTCAGAAATTTTATTTTTTTCCGAGTTACCTTCGCTCGTGGTGAATAGTGAAATTATTGTTGATTGAGCTATTACACTCGGTGTGTTTGCAAGAGCAAATTGCTTGTGAAAGCATGATTGCACTAATTCCTACAAGCTCTTAGTATTAATAATAACCCGGCGGCGTTGACACAGAATATACATATGGAAATTCTGTGTAAATCTCGGATGTTCAAAAAAGATGTTTTGCAAATTGTAAGCTTTTCGCAGTATAAAACCAAATAAATGGTTTTGCAATCCAAAGGTTTTGTCCAAACATAAAGGAAGTGATTGAAATGGCTAGTTCGTGTATATAATATTTTTTTATTTTTAAAGAAAAAACTTTTACCGGATTAAAGTTATGTATTATTATAAATTTACAATTATTTAACATAATTTTAAATTTATCCGACGTTTCGCGTGCTTTACAGCGCGCGTGGTCACGGTGACTGAAGACAAAAGGTGTTGAAAGTCAAAAAGTATCACAGCTGTAGCGAAAGTTGCATTATCTGTATTTATTTCCCCGGAGTTGGTATCGACTAAAAGATGGTAAAAAGTTTTTTCTTTAAATGTGTAAAGGTTATGTCAATCAAAGACAATACTATTTTTTATTTCATTTTTATTTATGTACCACCACGCCTTTTTACCGTACGTGTAGGTAGAGACCACGGTCCGCGTGTTATGGTCCTGACAAACCTCCTTCGCGTCATCCACTCTCATGAAATTCACCTTGCATACTCGTCGGTTATGGGTAGTTTTAACTTGTCCCTTCTCTAGACCTCCTTGATCCATGTATGTAGGACAAGTCCCACCCAACCCGATTTCACCATCCACGGTTGCCTTGTATACTTGTAAGCCGCTTCGGTATCCTTGTCATTACGTCATCTTTTAACGGTCACTACCTGTATATAATATGCCGCCGTTAACTTGTAGAGATAAATTATATATTACATTGTATGCAACTTAGAATGTGATAGCTGACAAAATTAAATAATATTTCAGATTATGTGTAACTGACTATGGAAGCTATACAATTATTGTTATATATAATTCTGCTAAGTCGTGGCTACAAAATTAAAATCTCGTCTAAGTCGTACCAGTTCATGGCTTTCTCATGATACGTCAGCGTCGATTTGTTCTATGCCCGTACTGTATCGTATGGCCAACGTAAGAAAGTCAATATTTTTAATTATGGATTTTTGCGTGTAATAACTTAATAATAATTTACAAGTTATTAACTCTATACGCTTTATAAAGATGTGTTTTGTTCGGATTACTCTCACTATTACTTTATTTGACATATTGTCTCATAGCTTTAACCAAAGCCTTCTGTGAAATAGCTTATTAATCGTACGAAAACGTAGAATCTATTGAAAACAAACTGTCAGACTCTCACATACAATATCGCGATATAAATTATAATGTAACGGAATTTACATGTATTTTCAATTAAGATTAATTTTCTAACTGACAGAAATAAATCTTAGAACTACTTAGATTTTATTATAATTCTATGTAGACAAAAAAAAATCTTAGCGACAATGTACAAAACATACATTTTATTCAATAGTAAACGTAAATTACCAAATAATTAGATAACGAAAGTGTAGGTATATTGTTTTGTGATAATTAAACATTTCGTACCGTAGAATGCCTAAAGGAGTATTACGTAGGTTTACATTTAAGCTTGTATAGTTTTTTCCCAAGCATAAATAAAATAACTAATAACAATGTTTAGCATTATATATAAGCCCTGCCTGGTTTTAATGCTTACAAAATGGTGTTAATAACTGTATGCAACACGTGTGTAATACACCCGTGTAGTGAAGTGTACACAAGTGCAAATTGGACAGGCTGCGTCTGGATTCTAGAACTATTCATTCCTAAGAATCTTTAGATAAAGGAATTCCAGAGAACTAGCAGGTCTTTGTTATATAACTAAGATTTGTTACATATTGTAGCAAGAATGTTTAATACCAAAAGGTAAACTGTTACATCCTCTCCATTGTCAGCATCTATTCTGATTTTATTATACCTAATCATATATTTATGAGTCTATATATCTCGTTTTATTTTTAATTTAATTATTTACTGTCATTAAGATTATTAATTGACATATTGGCGGTAAATAAAAGAAATGCGAATACAAATTCTATTCTAGCACTTACCTTTGGTGGTGATGGATTCTGCTTTCTTCGAGCGCACTCGATTCCGATCTTTTTCTTTTATGAGAAGATAGTGAAAATGAAACTGTATCCCTCAATCAAAATTAAAATGATAAAAAAAAACCTCGATTTCGCGCTTAAATGTCTATAGTGACTCATTCCATAGAAATTTAATTCCATGCGCTAACACGTCAAACGTCAGCCATACTCTGACTGACAATCTCACCCCTTTTCACTGTCTGCGATTTGGCGCCAACACAATATCTTAAATATAGTATACGTTAAAACTGTAAAAACAATTATCAGTCTAAGCTTAAACGATCAAGTATGGGGGATATTTATTTATATATGGGTACAAATTAATATATTATGACATCTGTACCACATTCATAGACTGTGCTACTGTTCTTATAAACTTGCTAATTGTTTAATTATATAACATGTAATGTAAAAATCAGAATTAAAAATCAATGCTGGTAACTGACTACATACATCCTCCTTTATCCGTATTTCGTGCCTAAATAAGATAAATCTGATAAGACCTTGTAAATATAATGAGCCGTATACGACCGGTAGCGGATAAGACGGTTTCGCGATAGCAATAAATAATTACCGCGTCACGGTAAACTTACCTTTACGCGCGTAATTTACGAACGTGTAAATACTCTTATCTATGAAATGAAACGTGAGCTTGCTACCACAGAGTAAGAAAACTTCATGGTGTGAACCATGGTTATGTAATAAGGGGTTGGCTAAAGCGATAATATAAATAGTTGAGCTCTCGCTCGTACGGTGAAGGAAAACATCGTGAGGAAACCGCCATATCTCAAATTAAAAAATCGACGACGTGTGTCAGACAAAAGGCTGATGACCCACTTGTCTATGAAATAAAAATTATCAAAGAAATGGATTCAATATTTAGCCAAGATTAAATCTATTGTTATTAAAAATCTTGCTATTTTACAATTCATTTTCGATTTAGCAAATATGAACACGATTTTAATGATCGTTTGGTAAAAGTACATTATGAAATCAGTACTGAATTTAATAGAACCAAAATAATTGAGGATATTTTATTATGCTTATCATATAATTAATTTTAAGATGCAGAAAATTAAATACGTATTGACAATGCTGATGAATTGTTAGATACTGTTAAGACATTTCAATACTGAGAATAATTTAAGAATTATTGAATAATTTATTAATTGAATATATAATTGTATAGTCGACTAGAATAACTGTATCTTTGCAAATTGATAAGATCTTCTCAGCTTTAATTGTATTACTATAATATGTATTGTATACAGGTTCCAGTCATTACGGGACATTGGCAATTATGGCTTGTATTAATCGGCAGTCTAAATTGTCAAATAATTGTAAATTTATAATAATACATAACTTTAATCCGGTAAAAGCTTTTTTCTTTAAATGTGTAAAGGTTATGTTAATCAAAGACAATACTATTTAAATTACTTATTAGTCTTAAATTAGGCTAGATCGTAATGTTCAATTGTGTCTTTGTGCAGAGACAATTTGTAAAATTAAAAGCAGGTTTGCGTGTTGATTTGATTGAGTTATCAAACTTACGGGGTCAAAGTCGAAACTTCTTTGGTTTCAAACTTTTAGCAGATTCGTGTAACTATAAATTGTTGATTGCAGTTTTGTTAGTTTTACTACTGCGTAAAAAAGTTTTAACGAAAGATAATCATTAAATTTTAACGATCCTTAACGTTTTTATTTCGTAAATTTGTGTTCGGTTAATTAGGAATTACAACGAAGTTAATTACTTTTAAAATATATGAAAATTTGTAATGAAAAATGCGTAACAATAATGGTAAAATTGTGTTCGTCGCTCTTAGTTGAATATAACTTATATTATGTATATCAAATTGTTGTTCATCTAGTAATATATCTACACGCATCATCCTTCTAGCTGTAACTAAAGTCTCTTAGGTCGTATTACTAACAAAATGACATAAAGACATACAAAGTAAGGGTATAATAAGCCCTCAAGTATGAGATTAAAGATGAGGTTCCTAAACAAATAAACTTATATGACTATGAAGTAACTTGAGATAAATTATCAAAATTTAACCATTTTTTGTTTAAGAACGTTACAAAGTTCGACCCTTGTAACACTCAACTTGTTAAACTTTTGGGATATGTGGAGAATGTTAGTGCAGCGCCCAGATATCGATATTTAAGATCAAACAAGAGAAATTATTCCAAGCGATTTAAGTTCAAAGAGGCGAAGTTAAAAGTTTACAACTCACAAAGTTTTTTGCAGAATTGAAAAATTCACGATGTTCGCCTTAGAATTTTAATGATTTACTTCATTTCAGAGATAAAGACTTCGGAATTTGTTCTATATTTTAGTCCTTTCAACTTTCGTTTTTACGTTTATAAGAATTTTGATAAAAAAAATAATTTCAATTTGGGTAACAATTAAATATTTATTTAACGTACACAATAATATATTTAAATACGTCTAACAAACGCTTATTTACACTTTCATTACATATTACAAAAGCAATGTTTATGGCACGTATTATTATTGAAATATTTTCGCATAGGCAAATATAAGTAAATAACAAAGCATTTTGTAATCTGTGAGTGTTGTGTTTATCGATGTCAATTGAACGTCACTAAACACCGGTATCCGTACCTAGTACTTAGTCCCAATTACCTGTTATAACTTTGATGTTTCAACTTGGGTAATATACCTAATCTAATGTGCTATAATTTACCCAGGTTTAATATCCTCACATCATATTAATTTGGACAAAACATTTTATGGTTATGTTTCTTTATGTTTGTTTTGTATCTTTGTTTTTTATAGCGAATCCTAAGTGAGATTTATTCCTTCTTTTTACAGCCATACTTGGTATAATTTTATCGGTTTATAGCTAGCAATTGTGGTCACACAAGGCTTATGGAGTATTCTATTTAATTTATAAGGTTTAGATTCAATTGTTTTTATGTTAAATTCCATAAATTTTGAAAAAAACATTACTTTAAAATAGGGTTTTCTATATTATATATAAAACAAAGTCGTCTTAGTTACATTATTTATCCCTCAAAAAGTACGGAACCGATTTGGCTGAAAATTGGTGGGAAGGTAGCTTAGAACCAGAAGAAATAGGATACTTTTATCCTGTTTATTTATTCCGGCTTTAGCAACAGAAGGCAAAATAGTATCACACACATTATAGTAAAAACAAAACACTATAATTTTTATACTATTCAAATATTCATTTATTGACATTAACCGTACAATATATTATACCTTCAAATTAAAAATATATACCTTGAGGTATGTAGCTTATATTTTCAACATCAATGTGAAGTGAAGTGATTAGTAACGATAGCAGCAGTATCTCATGCACTTAGACTAATCCAGATTTATTCACCCTGGACCGCGGTCATCCATTTTAGGCTGCTCCCTAAGGGATGAGCACCACACTCAAGCTATGGCTAAGACACATATAAAGCATATAAGAGTATAACATATACAATAAAATATCACAGATATTCACTTTAAATAGTGGTACAGATGTGTATGCTATGTCAATTATTATTGAAAATATAAATTGTTCTGAATGGATTTTTTAAGATATGACACATAATTGCTGTACTTACTTTTAATATACATTATGTAAAGAGCTAGTGCTGTCTGGAGTATGAATTGCATTAACATTTGGTTAATTCAAATACAACAAATATATATCTATAGCTTATCTCGTACTACTCTACGAGCTCTATGACCACTGACCCGGTCGCTCAGGTCATTATTTTGTATCTTTATATTTAAGCCCGGTCCGTCCCGGATAAACCAATCTGTTTTTTGCTATAATTTGAAACATTGATCTTTTGACGGATCCCCAGATTAAAAATAATGATAGATGATCAAAAAGACATTATTACAGCTATACATAAAAATGTTTTATGTTGGTAAAGTTTATAAATATTCTAGAAATATACTATTTAACATACAACAATTACCTGTTGACCCAGACAGAATCTTCGACACATCACTTCAAAATTAACAAAACAAGTTGAGCGTGAGCAAAACTCTAAACTTATTTATTAAATGGCCCCAAAGTTTTCACTTTGAAAAAGTTTCGCAAAAACGGGCACAAACAAAGTTGGCGTATATGAAACATTCCTACTTTAACGGTTTTAAACAGAGCGGCTGTTTACATTTTTTTGTTCTTGTTTATTCCGTTTCAAATTGTGAACTGTGAGCGCTGAAAGAATTTGCTTTTATATTAATGTTCAGTGTTTTATACGTACTGGGAAATGCTGTCAGATTTTTCATGCAATCAAGTTATTCGTGGCTATTTAAGTCTGGCTTTTGCTTATTCCTTTTGTAACGTCATTTCAGACGCAAGTACACTTCGATTGAACTTTTAATATATATATCTATTCAATTAACAACTACAATTTTAAGTAATTTAATTTTTAGAAAACGATATTTGTCCATTCCATTTTTAAATTTTTTAACATTGCACCTCTCAGAATCTCACATAAATGATACCAATATTCTATTTTTGAGTCAAAATAGTTAGTTTACCTTTAACTGTACTTGTCAGAAGAAGACTTTTGCCAAAATAAAGGGGAGTTTTAGTTAGTTTGTATGTAATCAAGTGTATTTTTTTTAAAGTGAAGTAACATATTCCTTATACTTGAGAGTGTACTATTTTAGATATATTTTCGTTATTTCCACTATTATTTCGTGTGCATTACGGCTTCCTCAACTAAAGACGTCATATGAATGATTGCACCAATTGTAGGCGGCTTAGCTCCAAATATATTTCCTAAAGCTCCTGCCTAGTGACTTGTATTTCAAGTACAATGCAAGATTACCAAAACATTTCTACGTATATTCAGAAAACATTTTCTTCTATACCTACCATAAATATTAGACGAGAAGACCTTCTTGAATCTATTTAATTATTTACACCTTAATACAAGAAAATGCGAACTTCTTTATCGGGGTTGGAAAAAAATTTAGTGTAACATTTTTGCGTTACGCGTCACATTTTTCCGTTACGCGCCATGTTGCTTTTTGAAGTCAAACTTCTTTATCGGCGTTAAAATATGACATATAGTATGTTTTTGACTTTGAAGTTTGACAACGGATTACATTTTTGAAGTCAAACTTCTTAATCGGCGTTAAAATATGACATATAGTATGTTTTTGACTTTGAAGTTTGACAACGGATTACATTTTCGACTAGAAATTTGCTAATCGCAATTTGCAGCAATTAATTTGTAAATTGTATGCTAGGCAGTGTATCAAAATTTACTGTGTTTAAAGAAATAGTTTCGGACCTCTAAACTTAAAACAAACCAATTATGGCTCTGCATACAACAAAGGTTTTATATAAGTTTTACTTCTTACGTGTGTACACCTAGTACACGCACACATTTTTTATATATTTCAACTACCACTTTGAATTTAAACTATATTATAACCAATTCCTGTGTTTCTATGTACAAGTCGTGAAGGATGCGGTAAATGAGAACAAACAATTGTAAAAATACCATGGTTTAGGGATGCCTCCACTATTTGTGCGTATAAGTGCGTGCGTACAAATTACACATGTCAGAAGTGAAACTTCTTTGTAAATTAATTATTACTAAGGTAAAAGCCCCAATAGATAATCATGTACAAGTATATGATCAGTAATCACTCCAAGTATATGTATACCTATATTTGTTAATATAAAAAAAAGAGAAATACTAATATTTCATAAATTCTCTTTACGAAATTAAAAATAGAATTTCTTCATGCTACGTTCGCCCTTTCTCACTCTCTCTCAATCGCTCTCTCCCTTTTCTTCGACAAAAACGCTGCACATCATCGTGTCGCTAATATAATTATTCTTGCGTTTCATCCGTAATAATTTTACCCTCATTAAAAATACTATGTTCGTAGTATTTCTGATGATAATATATAATAGAACATAATAGATCTGGGTTCTACTTTGGAACCATTATTATTTCAGTACGCACTTGACGTTGACTACCTTGTTGTTGTTTGGCTTTAAAAATGATCAACGAAACGCAGATATAAATGTGGCCCATTCCGTAATTGACGTTTTCGATAGTACAAACAACTTTCTAACCTAAAACTAGCCAGCTATATTTACTAGACAACATTGTGCTCCAGTAAGAAACAAAACAGAACATTTTAAGGGCAGTAGGCTAGAAAGAAGCAATAAATCAAAGTCTCGTCGTAGAGGGCGATCGTTTTTTTTAATTATAAAACTGTGGGGAAAGTTTTAATAATGTCCCCAACGAAGACTAAAACTTCTACGTACCGACTGTACTTTTCTAATTAAAATTGTTTCATAGCACTGAAAATAATTAAAAATATCACTGAACGAGAATATTTTTATGAGTCTTATGAGTATTTAGTGTTTTATGAAAATAAAGTTAAATTTTTATTTAAACCTCGTAAAAACAGTGCCAATAGTAAGAAATTTTAAAGCTTTTTTGTGTAATAGGAAAAAACGGGCAGAAGGCTGATGTTAAGTGATAGCGCCGCCATGGACACATTGTCTGAAGGCTCGCAAGTGCGTTGCCGCCCTTTTAAGACTTGGTACGCTCTTTTATTGGAGGTCCCTAAGTCGAATGGGTTCATCTTACTCACTTACTATTATAGAAATGTGTTGCTTAGGATTTTAACTAAGAAACTTTAAAAACTCAAAGAGCAGTGATGGTCTAGTGGATTCGGCCTGTGACTCTCATATCTGCCCTGCGATTCTGTAACTCACTTCACGATCGGCGGTTTCAAATCGTCGGTCATTTTATGATTTGGCATTCTGATAAACAATAAACTACAAGCTCCCACCTTTCCCGAATGCCAAATCATAAAATGACTGCTTCACGACTGATTTGAGAGCGACCGCCGATGCGAAAACCGCTGTGTGAGTTCGTGAAGTGAGTTACAGAATCGCAGGGCTGAGGTCGTACTCGCCCGTAATTTAAAACAACCGCAAACCGGCATGCCTTAGACCCAAATAGTCGATGGCGTATACCGGGAATAGAAGGTTGATCATCCTACTTGCCTATTAGAAATAAAACAAATGACGAAACATATACAGAAATATGAGGCCCAGACCTAAAATGTTGTAAAGCCGCTGGTTTTATTAAGAAACTCTGAATAAGTAGATCGCAACGTGACCAACTCACCACACCATACAATTTTAGGAAGCACGTAAACCTATTGTCGTTTATTTGTTTATATAGGTACTTAGCTGATCCGGCAAACTACGTTTTGCCATGTATATCATTTATAATAAAAAATAGGGTTTGATCGTAGAGAGGTGAAAATTAAGGGTTGTATGTATTTTTTAATTTTAATTTAATTGTTTAATTCAGAAAACAAGGTTCCATAACAATGTTAGTAAATACCGCTAACCTTAAATCTAAGTGTTAGTATGTTTACATTAATTCATACCGGAATCATTCCGCATGAAATAATGCTGTATCATAAAAAAATAAAAAAAATTTTTATCTAAAAATTAAAAAAATAATAATTTAGAGGTGGACTACCCTTAACATTTAGGGGAATGAAAAATAGATGTTCTCCGATTCTCAGTTATACCCAATATGCACACAAAATTTCATGTAAATCGTTCAAGCCGTTTCGGAGGAGTTTAACCACAAACACCGCGACACGAGAATTTTATATATTAGATATTATATCATCACATACTCGTAATAGTTAACCGAAAACTTCAATCTTTTGTCTCTTAGTGATTGTCCTGTGTAAGAAGCTAAATGTTATACTAAAATACCACAGTAAAAATACTTAGACATGAAGCGGGCGCCATGGCTATTTTCTCTTTGTAAAATAGTTGTGAATTATCTACATAGGCCACTCGAGTATCTCGTCAAATTTGAAGCACGCTCGTCTGTTTACAACAAAGCTCCCATTCAAATATAAAACAGAAATAGACCGCAACACTAAATGTTATTCGGGCTATTTTCAGTACTCGATGTCCTCAACTTTTTTAGCTCTGCAATTACGTAAATGGTATATTTTGCTTTCACAAGCTTTTCCATGGACTTGGGGTAGCCTTGTCTGCGTAAAATATTTCCATAAGATCTTTTGCAGCTGCAGATGGACAGGATTTTTAAGAAAGCCATCTTAAGTAACACCAACAATTATATATTACAACTATTCAGAGCTTAATTTATTTAATAACAAAAATGTAGAGTATTTACAATATTCTCAACCTACATAGTAATAATAAATTATAATAATAATTTTTATGGTTGGTAAAAAACCAATTCAACTTTCATAAAACTGATACACATTGCAAATGTTTTTATACGTGCTAGACGCTAGTAGTATCATGATTGCTATTACAGAACTAATATTTTTTATTACTTGCAATTACCAAATATTAGTTGCAATAAATAACTTATTATAATTTATAAGCGACACTTTGATAAATAAGCAAATTAAAAATTACAGGTTATTGAATACGAAATAAAAAGAAATTACAATTTAAAATAACTATCATGGCGTGGTCGAATCGATCTGTTAAAGGCTTTCTTAGCATTCATTTAATCTTTAACGTGGAAAGAAATAAAAAAAACATAAATATTTCTAAACAGAATATATATGAAATAGGATAGAATTCAGTATTTTATAATTTATGACAGAAAATACAGATTTAGTTTATTTTTTTTGTCTATTGCCGTAATATACAATACAGCCAAGCATGACACTTCGCTTCGACAGTTATAGTTTTATCTTACAAAGGTACTTTCATTACACTAAGTAATTAATATGGAAGAGTTGTTTACTAATTGGAATTGCTTTAATCAGTTGATAGTCGGTTTAAATCTATTTGCCAACTTTAACTGGGAAGAGTAAAAAAGAAATAAAATCTTACAGACACGGATTCAAGAGTTGACGAAAACTTATTCCGTTACACTTTTTCAATATTTTTCACTGCATTAGTTTTTAACGAGGAACGTTTTCTGTCATATTTATTATTTTAATTATTTATTATTCGATAAGTTTATTTAATTAAAGATTATCCACCTATGATACTTCCTCTTCATATCGACGTTAAAAAAGGTCTTAACAGTTTTAAGGTAGTTATAAGTTAGTATGTATTGTGACTTTTTTATTATATAGCAACGCCAAAAATGCTGATTCTACTATTGAAATAATATGAATCAAAGAGGTTTAAGTATAGTATGGAGCGGATTCAACCCTGTTCAAATAAACTTGGAAGCCATTCTTTCTTAGAGTGAATTTCAATAGAAGTCAGTACAGTGTCGGCCGCGGTAATTAATAAGGAAGTTTGGACTAGTTTCAGCTTGGGAATTCTAGATATTTGCATTGGGATTTCAAGTGGTTAGTATTGTGAGAATTGTAAGAATACTTGGGGATATATTTTATAAGGCGTCTGATAAAATTGGTTTAAAGAATTTCAGGTAAAATATTAGGTTTCTTTTTGTGGATTTATTCCACAAATAAATCGAATACTTTTCTTTATCAACGAGTTACACGTTCATCTATTATTGTTATTATATATCTTTGTAATTGTGTTAGGTTTTACAGATGAAGGATAAGGAGGTAATGTTGTTAACTTACCTGACTCAAACTCAGGGTTAATCTGTGAGGATATTCTTTGTACATGGTACCAAGGATTCTTGATTAAGAAAATTTATTTTACTCTTTCCACGTATATCAATGTTATTAGGGATAACTAGGACACATTAAGATACGAGGACGATTCTTTAGTAATCCGTTAAGGTTTTGTTTCCTAAGGTGAATATGGTGGCGGTGGCGTTATACCTTTTATTTATTTGGTTCTGAAATAAAAACAACTTTTAAAAAATTAAAGGCTAAGGAGAACAACAGTAATTAAAAATGGCATTTTCATCATTTTTAAATAAAAATATAACAATCCATCCATCTGATGGATTTTAATAATGAATTTTAAGACTATTTTTTATTGTGTGTACCTATATATTTTATTTGCTTTAATTTTGAAATAAAAAAATAAATTCCTTTTTGCGTAACATTTTAATCATCTACCGCACTGGTAATTGCGCATATTTTCTAGTAAAACATTTTTTCAACAGCTGTCAACTGTCATTTCGCCGCGGATATGGCGGGAGCAGAGAACCACTAAATGTCAGAGTTTATTTTTATTTCCATTATTTATGGATGCATTATGGAAGAGTTTTTATGGGCTTTGATTAACTGGTTTTTGCTCTATGCCTTTATGAACCAAAGCTATTGACATTCAACTGAATAAGTGAGGAACTTAGAATTTAAATATTTGTAACTCTAAGCGAAAGTATTCGATGTTAATAACATTGACAAAATGTATAATACAATAAATTTATTGATTTTTTATTTAAGTGACCTCTTGGATTATGGAAACGATTTCAACAAAGTGAACTTTTTCTATCATCTTTTATATTTGTTGTGTTCCTTGTGTGTAGATTAAACCGAGTTTGCCGTAAGTATATGAGAACATGGCATTTTTTTGTACATAGGCTCAGGTGGGGTAAATGCGAGTACCATAACTAAATTGACACATTCATCTATATGTTATTTTGTGGTCTTTTACAATTTAAAAATAATTTTTACTGTCAATATTAAACATGTCTTAGGCTTTTGCTGATGTAATTCCTTATAATTATGAATGATTACATATTAACTCTCTATTGCATTTTCCCGGTGTAAAGGGGTAAATGTAAAAATTAAATTTAAAATTCTAATAGTGTAGATAGTTACTTATCTGGGGTAATAGCAATAAAAAACGCAAATTAAAATATACTTTGGTTTTTATCGCAACGAGATCGGTGAAAGTCTGTCAATCCATCAGATTCAATAAGTTGTCAGAGTGTAGTGCAATAAGTAGGTACTTTACGTGTGTAAGAGATGCAGGCACTAGTTTCTTCAGTGTGTCATCAGTTAAAGTTATGGTATTACATTTGCCCCGTTCATGCATTTACCCCATCTAACTATATACGATTAAAAATGTATGAACATTTACTAAATCAAGCACATACAATGTGTAGTATTCACAGGGATTTCGAAAATCCATCATCTTTTCAGCGCGCGACATATTTTTTTGATTATTCCATTTATAAGAATAATATTGCGCTTGAGGAAATTCATTGCTTAAGGATTTTGGGGAAATCTCGTGCTAGCTTTGAAATCTGAGTTATCCTATTAAATATTTGTATTATCTGCTCTGCTCTCATATTTTATTTATTACGAGTTTTTCTGTAACTTTAAGTGTTTAAATAATTTTTCTTTTACTACTTAGTACTTTTTGTTTTTTGATTTCACTTTATCTTCCCAATAACTATCAGAATGATACAGCAAATAATAAGCTACCAATATTGTTTATTCGTTGTTGTTGTCACATCTGTAGTACATAGCTTGTCTATAGTGATAGTCAAAGATTGTTTAAGCTGTTATTTCAAAAGGTTATAAAAATTAATAAGCTCCAAAAGCTATATAATAATAAAAATATAATATATTATTTAATAATATATTATAAACTACGAATATTTGCGAAAAATATTAGTTTAGCACGTAGACCGTTAAGTGCTTTTCGATTTTCATACAAAATTATGACAGACTTTGCAAGCTGCATTTGAAGTTTACTGTAGTGAAAATCCGAAACCAACATTTAAAAACTTTGAACGAAATATTTTGTGTAAGTCTACAAATAAAAATTAGGGTGATACACCCGGGTTAAAATATTATGAGGTATATTCCTAGGACATAGGTGAATAAAGAGTGAGGAATGAATGAACGTTGAACGACCACAGGTCACGATTGACTGACTCGAGTTAATTGACTTTCGTTTCAACCGCGCTGTAATCTATTTTGTAATAATTTTGCTCAAATGTTGTTTGGTTCAAGTTGTATAATTACCCCAAACATTTTATTTTCGTGCAGGATCGAATGTGATTCCTGTATAGAAAAGTACACATTTGGATGATATGGACCATAATTGATTGTTAATTATAAGATTTTTGTTTCATAAATTTTGTTGCACCATTATGGGTACCAATAAAATCAAAGTCCTTTTTAAATACGTGGAATATTTGAAGCCTAATTCTTATGTGACTTTTAAGTCTAAGAAACATAATAGCAAGAAGCAGTTATAAAGTATTTTAAAAACAAAATAGTTTTATACCTTATAAGTGAGTCAATTCTGACTAAAGTTAACAGTATCGGGAGAATTATTTTACGGTCTCCGAGGGAAACCGCCTGCAGAAATTAACAATATTTTTATCTTGCATACAGCATAAAGGTTGCCTATAAAGGGCTTATGTGAGTACGGTTAGCGACAAAAGAACGTAAGTGGTATTTGTTGTACCATTCCCCATTGTTGCCAGCTTTTTATTTAACGCATCGGGGTTTTTCTGCTGATTTTCCCCCTTTTATATTGCGAATGTTTTTAGATTATCGTGAAATGAGCCTTGTGACGTGAAAATCTATTATATTATTTGTTAAGGCTTCAATGTGTCCAATATAAGTAGAAAAATTAATTTGTTTGGAAGTTCTGTGAAATTTATCGATTTAAAGAGTCACATTGTATGAGACTGAGTCTGGCTGATTTTTGTATTTATTTTTTATGCATCTTTTTAAAGTCAAAGTCAAAGTCAAAGCATTTATTTCAATTAGACCATCTAAAATGGCACTTTTGAACGTCAAAAAAAAAATTTTTTATATATATATATAGAAGATTCTAGTTGCCCCTTCCAAAAGGTAGTTTCGTGTGGAGAAGAATGGGCAAGAAACTCCACACTTACTCTTTTAAAATAGGTTTACAATATTTGTTACATTTGTTAAATAATTATATGTGAAGACAATGTACTCTTAGAATAAACTACTATACTAAAAAAAGTTAGTATACATGTTCCTCACATATTTACAAATATCGAAACCGTAGAATATTAACATTATTATATATTATTATATATTATACTTTATTATACATATTAAAGTGTAATAAAAATATTAAAAAACACAACAAAACAGTGTGTGAGATACAAAAAAAAAAAAATAATAATTACATTTGTAGCATTTATAAATTAAAAAAAAAAAAAATATAATATATAATATATTTATATAATAAATAAATAAAATAAATTGATAACATTCATTATATTGTGTAAGATTGCTTGAAGCTCTTGTAAAATAGTTTTTTTAGCAATTAAACACAATGGAGGGAGTTGTTTTGCCAGTTCTTCTCATCCGTTCTACGACCGTGGTATGAGTACTGGCTAAATAAAAAAATAGTTAAATTTACATAATTGACTAATTTCACTATTTTTGGAGTTTACTCCTTAAGAAACGATTTGAGTTATAAGGCCCGGTACGGAAATTTTATGAGGAGTAAAATCAAGTGTAACACGAAAAGTTGAGGCGTTATGTAGAAAGAGACAAATGGTTTGAACGTGTAAAAGAATGAGATGGAATACATTACACAGACTTTTCTATTTTGAATTCACGTTTTGACAGCCACGTTACAACATTGTCAGTGTTGACAGGTGTAAAAAATGAAAGTAGATTGTCTAGCGTGCCATAGAGTTTTGTCAATAGTAATGGTCAGTGAAATTAAAACTAAAAAGATTGTTCATTCTTATTCTTCTCTTCCTATAAAGGTAACTTTGGTCACATGAAAATATGGTCGACAGCCACAGAACATTATCGCCATTTTATCGTTCGTAAGGAGTAAACTCCAATCGTGCGTCGTAGCTGACACACACACACTTTTTTTATTTTAATTTATTTATATTTATCATTTGGTAGCTTATTGTATATATAATTATACGTAAGTTATATTTTGAATTTAAATATGTATTTAAAATGTTTATACAAGGCTCGGGTTTGTAACATATTTCTAAAATTACAAACCGAAACGTTCAGAAACTTTTCTGCATTTTCCTAGAACATTTCTAGTTCGAGAGCACAGATTATATTTGAAGGGTTGTGACGTCACCGATAAGGGCGGAACATTAATTCGTCTCCGAAATAAACGCCAGCCCATTACTCTTTCCCGCCATTTATCTGTGTCCGCTTTTGTCGTTCTGCTTGAAAAATGTCCACTTTAAAGTTCAAGTTTGAAATAAAACTATTTAAATTGTGACAGAAGGGTTAAGTTTTGATTGTTTTATGTTCGCGATTAGTCCGCGATACCATTTTGACATCTTTCGGAGCAATTTATTACCAAGTAACATGACTACATCTATTATCCTTTATATTGGAGACCCGAATTGATAGATCTTGAGGAAGATTCTACTTTTGTGGACGACGTCCGAATCGTTCTGGCAACACCGTACATGCAAGAAGTTGGGATCGTCTAGATTGGCTAGCTTGAAGTCCTGGCCTCAACCCAAATTGAGCATGTCTGGATGTTCTAGAAACGAGTAAGATCAGTGCAACAGTCCACAAAACATCAGGGAATTAAAAAGAGTTATTGCAGAAGAATGGGAACGTATTTCTCAAAACGTTATTAAAAACATTGTGGAAAGCATGTCCAGAAAGATTCAATTCAATTTCATTTTATATGAATCTCTATTTACTTGACAATAAATTTAACGTACATTACTCACTGATAATATGTTCAATACTTAAAATAATAAAACTGAGTATTTACTGATATCAGTTAAATAGTTTTGAGTTTATCCAACACAAACATTGAATGAGCAGTGTTAGCATAAGGAGAGGGATAAATGGAGACTCTATCACTGACTTACTCCCATATGTCAAAAACGTATTGGATTTCGATGTATTTGTGTTTCGCCTCTGTCAAATTGCGTTTTCACTCAAACAGATGAGAGCTTTAGTTACAATTGTACAATTTATTTTTTATAAATATTAAGTGTGCGATCGTCAATTGGTGTATTGCGTTCTAACCCGGGCTGTGCACGAATGAATTTGTTTAATACAAAAACCATCAAAAGAAAATCAGTAGGTCTTACTGTATGACGTACCGACATACATACATATTCGATTACGTGTGTCAAGCACTGAAGGCTACTTAAAATATTATGAATGAGACACAGTAAAGTACCTTCCCCGTGCCAAGAGGCACAGTACACATCTCAATACAATGTGAAGCACCCTGTATAAGCATTATGAAATGTAAATAGGCGTTACCTTGCCACACGTGCGTTATTTAAACACTGCTAAGTTACCCGGTGTATACAGGCTGTGTTATAAAATTAAATAATTTAGCAATATTTATTAAAAAAAATAGCTTTCTAAAATTTTAATAAATTAGATTTTAGATACATCAAATAAGTTTTTGAATCACTTCAAAATCTTAAAGATTGTAGAACTTTTTGTTTTGTATGACAGAGATTTGTGTTAGTGTCCGAATTTAGATTCTCGGGTCATATTAAGTCCAATTATATCTTTTGCAACTATAGGCCACTTGCAGATGAAAAGTTGTGTGAAAGGTCTAGAGGTCTGGGAAATCAGGTGGGGGCGAAGCGAAACCGGTCGTCGACTCCTCCGTACCGCTACTGACCTAAGCACTAAGCATTCTTTTAAAAACGTTTCATCTAAATTTAGATGAAGTGTGTGCATTGATAACATATTTAGTCTGTGTTTCAACTGTTTCGAATTGTTTGCCAAACGCTCGAGTGTCATTGAGCGTAGCGTCACTATTCCCCTTGGAGATTTAGACAATTCACTCAGGTAACACCCTCTATATAATATTTCTCAAACAAACACAAGTGCTCGTATTTACCTCGCATACATTAGAATATATTATCAGAACAAACTTACACGTTAACTACTGTCACAAGTAAACACTAACTTAATTCTAGTGCCAAAGATCGGTAGGAGATGAATATTTAAGCTATAATATACGTATGTATTTTTACGTATGAGTATAGATTGCGATATTACTTTAAGATTATTAAGAAACTTTTTTTAAACAAGGAAGCTAACGAGCCCACGGGTCTGCCATAAATGGCAGCTACCTCAGCATATGTTAGCCGTAACGTTGGGTGCGTTGCCGGCCTTTGAGTGGGTAGTACGCTGTTATTGTATTATATTATATTAGTATAAATTAAGTGACTGTAGCATTTCCCAAATTTAGCAAAAAAAACTAATGACCAAAACTATCCAGTCTACGATAGCTATATTTCAGCGTGGCGTAAATCGGAAATTAGTTAAGCAATTAAAGATTATAACTATACGCTTATAAGTATGCACTAGACTGTTTCAAAATTTTTTTTTGTTTTTTGAGTAAATATATCTAAAAAGCTTCTTTGTTAGACAAAAAAAAAACGTAACGAATGTTGTTTTATTTAATAGAACAATTGAAACGCACTTTTTGACTTTTTATAATTTTAAACCCTGTAACTTTTTTCCTATGCGTTTTAGCGAAAAAATGAAAGGGACCTTTTTTGTAGAAAATTTAATTTCCTACAAGACACCAAAATGGGAAATTTGAAAAAAATTGTTTCGACGATTTACAATGAAAATGAAGAAAAAAGTTTTTTTTCACTGCATTTTAAATGGGAACCCCTTTCTTGCGCCAGCTCAATTTTCAAAATATCAACCTCATTTTTTAGGAGGTTTTTTTTTGTCTGACAAAGAAGATATAGATATATTTAATTAAAAGTAAAAAAAAATATTTTATTTTGAATCAGTCTAGTATGCACTCTATAAAATAACTTTAAATAGTGACGACAAAATTGAAAATAGATATAGTTATACATACAATTTTAAAACTTTAGCCTTTCAGACTTGAACATTCGAATCCTCTTCTTTTTTTGGGGAACTGCGTTACCCATACCGCGGAGTGATTTCTGGTGGTGGAGGGTTCTGTGAGACTCACTCAAAATAAAAAAATCAAAATCGTTTATTCATATAGGCAACACAATGTACACTTATGAACGACAAAACAGAAATATATATTAATTACTTCTAATTTTACATTTACCGCCAGTTCTCAAATCAAGGGCGTAGAACGGAAGAGAAGAACTGGCAATAAACTCTCCGCCACTCTTTTTAATCGCCAAGTTTTTGGTTTTACCCAATGTTTGTAAGGAGCTACAACCATTTCACCATATTCCACATGACACCTTAAGTAATGAATAGTTAGTTAATTATAATAAAATAAATTACAAACAAAGATCAAGCTCTATCAGCAGGAGGCACTTACATTCTCGTGGGAACAACACGAAAATACATAGTCGAAATAACTAACATCACCGCATACACGAATTCAAGTCCGACCAGTCACCACAAGTAGCACCCGTTCACGAGTATGACGCATGGCAAGCCACTACTGTGCATACCCACTAAAACCCCACGGCGCCACCAGCAATCGCCCGAGGTAGGACACGGTAACAGTCTTGTCGGCATCCCACCACGCAATCAGCCGTAGAAGTCACGACCCGTAGAAATCATTCATGAATGATGTGTATTCGAGAGAGAGAGTAATACTGAGATAACACTAACTAACGCTGACTTAAGCTAACTAAGCTTACTGTATCCTTTAACCATTATGCTTCAGAAGCTATATATCCATATAGGTGACACACCTAAAACTACTACTTAGTGTTCGGCTACGTGTATTATGACAATCTTAATTAGGTGAAATCATGTAATATCCCAATTCAATTTAGATCTCCTGATAACATACATATATATCAATTGTCTCAATGATGAGCTGCTATAGATCTATATAATTATGTAATAAGATTAGTTCATCAGACGTACATTAATTATAATAGTGTTGATTAATTTAATTTAGTACCTGCTACCGGCGAGTTGGTTGGTTGATTGAAAGCAGATATTATATGAATAGTTAAAAAGTATTGTAAGTATTAAGTTGTTATACTAATTTCGTTGAAAGAAATTGAAGGTTTTATAGTACGAATATTAACCAGACAGTTAATGTGACTTAGTCCTCCCATTTCTCTAAATATTCCAATTTATAATTTGTTTAAGCTTCATCAGTACTCCGTCGCCAAGGGTTACCGTACATCTGTGTCAGCTTATATGATTTTTGGACAGGCGTCACTCCTATTCTTTACCAGATTATCGGTAGACTACTCCTCTACTTTAATAAACCAATTATCGAGGGGCAACGGGGCCTAAGCCGATCAAAACCCTCCAGCAGGTCGGACAGGTCAAACTCTGTGAAAATTATATTACTAATTAACGTAAAAATACTTTCTCCATAATCGGGCAAAGTACATAATAACTTCCCAATAAGGGACAATGATAAAGTTTAAACTCGAGCCATTCATGTAACACAAATCTGGCACACGACCAACTTTTGTGAATACACTGTTTTTGAAACTGCTAATTATAACGAGAACTGAAGGGCGTTTGTTATAAATTTTACTAACATTTTGAATACCTAGCACCTTAATGGGGCATTATATTTTTATCATTGACTTTAAATGTTTGATATTTTGTTTCACAGACTATAGACATGTAATAGTTATGTTCTATAAAGTTTAGGATATTTAAGTATTAACAGATAATGAATGCGGATAATTTAATTAGTTCAACATATATCGTGTTGCATAACTGTTATACTTGAAATGTCGTTGACCAATTATCATAAAACAAAACACTGCACAGTCTGTTCTTTTGCTTTATATTATCTCCGAAAGTGAATTGGTGGGATTCATAGTACAGGAATCCTATTCAATAATACTATAATTGAAACATAAGTCTAGGTAAACGTCTACCTATTTGACAAAGGAGGAAACAGACAGAAATACATTGTTTCTGGCAGCTTATTTGTATATCTATCAGTATCGTAAAAACCTTAAATACAGTAAATATTTTTTTAAATATAATACGAAATAAGGTTTACACATTTAATTATTTCAACAACAAACAATTCAGTAAATTTAACCCATTTTTGAAGTGACACTCTTTATCGTTATTTATTTATTTTTTATATTAAAAATTTAGTGTAACATTTTTTCGTTACGCGTCACATTTTCCGGTTACGCGCCATGTTGCTTTTTGAAGTCAAACTCCTTTATCGGCGTTAGAATAAATTTTTTATCGACGTATGGGAGAAATTTTGTAGCAAATCGTCATGTTTTTCGGTTACGCGCCATCTTTTTCTTGTCCCTACCACGGTTGATCCGAAGAGATTCGAAGCCATTAATAACAAAAATATATAATAACGATAACAATGATAGTAGGTAATAATTATTATATTACTATTAATGAAATTCTGTAATAATCTTAGTAGTAATAAGGTAAAATGTAATAATTGTATTTGTATTCATGTCTATGATAATAAAAGCCTTTTGTTTATTTACCCTTTAAAACTTTATTTAACCAATTTCGTTAAGTTGCATATAGTAGATCATTTTTCTAAAAATAAGGTCATAAAGAAGTTTCACTTCTTACGTGTGTATATCTAATACACGCACACTTTTTTTTAAGTGTTTGTACTCTACAATAACTACTACAATATATAAGTTATATAATATGATTTCAAATTGCATTATGATAATTTTAAATAAAAGTAGTAAGTGGCATAGTGAAAAGCTTATATTTTAAAATGAATGTGCCTGAAAACAGTTGAACAATACTCAGAGTCAGTACGGTGAACCAAATTGTGGACGTTTAATTGAAGCTACCCTTTTTGTCTTTAGTAAAACTAACGAAAAAACCCCGCAAGGTCGACTAAGCCTTCAATTCGACGAAATAAAAAACTCGTTACCCAAAATTATTTTACGCATCGCTTGGTGAAAACATTTCGATGAGAAATTGCCTCCAATAGAGGTGCCTTACCAAAATTACGTAATAACACACAAACATGGTACAAAATATGATAAACATACTGAAATAGGCCGATTTTAGTTCAATGAAAATGTTAATGGTCTTTATAACACAATATTAAAACATTGGCATAGTCCACAAATTGTTGTTATACAATTCCTTGTATTCTCCTTGTATTTTACTTACCTTTAATGCATGCGCATTACGCAAAAATAACTCAACGGTTTTCGTTTCTTATATTTAGATCACACTAGCTAACTCGGTGAACTCCGTTTCGCCACCAGATGGCTTCGTTATATGTAACATTTCGTTTAGTGATCCCGCTTTTGTGTTGAATTTTCTCCTGAATTTTCTTTGCTATAAACCTCACGGAGCCCGAGACCTTTCCAACGTATGCAAAACCGTGGAAATCGGTTGGTGCGTTCTGGAGTTATAGCGTCAGGAAGGAAAACCCGACTTATTTTTATATAGTAGATTATGGTGTAATTTTAAGTCTATAATGCGTCTATAACGCGAGTCGATGCAAAGAAAGGCAGTCTGTCACATTCGTGAAATATCAGGTGACACGCGATACGATACCAAAATAGGCTAATTAGGCAATTATGGTCTGTTCATACTAATCCTATCTATTGTAATGCATACAATAAACATTAACCTTAACTTATGCTTGACACGAAATTGTCCACTATATCAACAATAAATAAATTTTTTATAATTGTTCATAATGTGGACAATTTTTGAAGTGAAACTTCTTTATCAGGGTTGGAAAAAAATTTAGTGTAACATTTTTTCGTTACGCGTCATATTTGACCGTTACGCGCGTCTTTTTCTTGTCCCTACCACGGTTGATTCAAAGAGATTCTAAACCATTAATAACAAAAATGTATAATAACGATAACAATGATACTAAAAATTCTATTACAATTTATGAAATTCTGTAATCATTTTAGTGGTAATAAGGTAAAATGAAATAATTGTATTATTTGTATTCAAGTCTGTGATATTAAAAGCCTTTTGTTAAACTTTATCTAATTTAACTTTATTTAAACAATTTCTGTAAAGTTGCATATAGATAAATTTTCGAAAAATAAGGTCATAAAGAAGTTTCACTTCTAATGTGTGTACACTAGTACACGCATATTTTTTTTTTAACAATAAATTTTCTTTAAATAAATAAATAATTATTTTATTAAATCACGCTAAAGTAATTTTCGTTTTCTATTTTCCATTAAAAATGTCTGTAAATTTAGATTCTGGAAAGTTTATTTTCTGTAAGAAGCTATTCGAGAATGTAATACAAGAAACATTTAAGATTCTATGTGTTATACAATTCTAAAAGCTATATTATAGTATTGTAGTTCGCATATAATATTCAAGTCAAGGCAGGCGGATAAGCAAACAATGTCATACTTCATAAGCCGTCTTGATACGTGCTCTCTACATGAGGAATGTCTTCAATGCTCAAGTTGCCATTTTTAAATAATTACCCGTGACTGCCGTGGGTATATTTTTATTGACATAAAAATCATTCTTCGGTTATTTTAGTTTGTTGTCTAATGTATGGTTCTAACTGTTTTTAATTTAAAGAATATACTATAAACCGTATTTTTTGTAAAGTGTACAATGTGTTTGTAGACACGAAAAGGTACTATTATTGAAGAGTCACAACACTGTTCTAAGAGGAAAGTCTTAGTAAATTCCATCTTTAATCCTTTGTTTTCGTTTATCGAAGACAATATTTTTCCGATAAAGGTCAATAGTTAACGGTTACTGACAGTCCCATTTTTATTTGCCCAACATTTGTTTCACACAATATACTTATGGAAGTAAGAATATGGATACTAACATTGTAAATATACGATTTGTTTGGGTGAAATTGTGGAGAACTTAATCTTAAACTTTAGTTTTATTTTTAAGTGTTAAAAATCAGATTACGGTAGTTTTTAATCACAAAACTTATTACAGGAATACTGCTGAATACTAGAAAGTCCAAATACATATTCATCAGCTTTTAATTACCTAAATAGTATTTTTATTTAAAAAAAAATCCTTCAACAAGTACATTTCTACGTGTTAAATTATAGTAAGACAAAAACTCCAGCAAAATTTTAAATTCAATAAACTGTTTGATTTACTTATTTAACCTTAAAATAATAAAAATATACATCTACCAACGGTAAAGTTCACTAAAATAAGTTCATAATAAGATTTTACTTTTCATGACTTAAGTCACGTAATGGCTAATAAAAATTCAGATTTTTCCTCCTCATTTAAAAGGTTTTATAGCGAAATAAAAAATACCATATCTGACAACCCTACATAATTCCAACCCACAGATGTGGAGAAAATTGGACGGATTAGTGTGTGTGATGAATGTGTGTTGTATGTGTAGCTTTTCATTACTTGCTTATGAAAGTTTTTGCAAGAAGTAATACTTAAATGACAGCTTTAGCTGGAGAAATATTGCAAACAATGATTTCGAAGTTGAAATTACTATTAAAATTGTGTCTATATGTATTTTCTTTTAAATATTAAAACTTCTCGGCTCACACTATCAATGCCAAAGGAATGTTATTGTATAACGCTGTAAAAATGTACTGTTTGGCATTATAATGCAGTTAAGCTATGGAACTCACTTCCAGTCCCTATTCGCTTAGCTCCTTCTCTATCTTCCTTTAAATTTCTTCTGTACAAACATTACCTGTCCACATCGTATCCCTAACTTTAATAGTACCTACTAACTGACGTGAGACTGATCTTAAATTAAACTATAATGATTCATGTGCACTTTTAATTATTATTATTATATTTTTGTTTTAAATGTATCCTTTATTAGTTTAGTTTGTTCCTGTTTAGTTTCTTTTTCTTAACAACTATAATACATGTATTTTTGCACTTTTTGCCTACCTTATGTAATTAATTATATTTTTTTTTCTTTTCTCACAGGGGTTGCCTGGAAGAGATCGCTCGAAAGCGATAAGGCCGCCAGTTGCCTTTCCTTTACTTGTAATTTTGTTAAATTTTTATATCATAAAGCAACAAAGTGTAAATAAATAAATATATAATAAAAATATAATAATTCTTTGTGATTCAGAATATATATCTACCTACTTATTATCTGTGTATTTTGACGCCCAAGAGGTTTTGTGTTATAACTCATAAGTCATTCTTTCGTTTGATGAATAATTAATATGTCAACATTGAGAGAGTAGTTCAATATATAACAAGGGCGAAGCTAAGATCTGTATAATTTGATTGGCAAAGTGAACCAACATCAACAGCAAGGATTTAAATAGCAAATTTCCAATATGTAAAGAGGAGTTAGATAAAATACGGCTTTAAAACATTTTTATAAAGTGTTTTAAACCTAGAAATTTGCACCAGGCTGCTTTACTTTTTTAGTTTCATATAATACAACCACGTTATAAACGGTATTTGTGTTTTATGGATACCAGGATATTTATGAGGATTCTACAGTAGTTAGTACTACCTATGGCGATCTAACACTAATTGGTATTAATCAAGAATTTATTAAGTTTAAGTGATGTTTATTTTTCATTTAACAAGTCAGTAATTATGATGTTCTTTACTAAAAAGTGACGCAACAATCTATTAGGTCTGGGCCTCAAATTACTGTAACTCTTTCTTGATCATTCGCCGGTAAGTGGTTTCATTCACCGTACGACAAAAAGTCCTTGGTTCAGAGACGGGAATCGAGACTATGATCTCAAGGATGAAACTTGCCCCCCGGAGACTTTAGGCCAACACAGTGGAGCATAGCCAAGCCCAACAGTCATAGAAATATACGAAAATAGACCACGCGATGAATTCTTTTGTAAATCGCTATTTTATTCGCAATTACGACCTTCATCGGGACCTTAATGTAGAGGACGTCACCACAATAATAAATTAGACTGCTGGAGCCCATGAACATAGGCTCAACCATCACGTGAATGTCGAGGCTATTCAACTCCTTGATACTACGGGCGTATTGAGAGGATTGAAAAGGACAGAACCGTTTGAACTAGTGTAGTTAGTATTAAGTGCTAAACAGTGAGTGAAAAAATAGAACACACGAACAAAGTGTCTTCCCTTTAATAGAGACTGTAAGTAGTGTTATTGGACACTTTCTTATGTGAAATATCCTTTTTAATAAATTATGTTAGACTTAAATTACTTATAAGTCTTAAGTTAGGCTAGATCGTAATATTCCATGATGGCTTAGTGAAGACACATGTAAAAAAAACTATATTTTTAGATTTTTTTATTCTAATTCATATTTGTTTATTCTATGAATATAATCTCACTTTATCTTATTAAAAGCTACTGTTATTGTAAAGACAAAAGATTCAAGTCATTTTAGGCAATACAATTTGTGAAATAGAACTAAAATTCATTTTATAGTAGAAGAAACTGAGCTCGTGAATATAACGATATGCACGCATACGCCGTATGGTAGAAAAAATAATTAATCTATGGCTCTTTGTGCTAGGTAAGGGGTTATGATCATTGTGTGCCTCCGAGCAGTAATTAACAGCAGGGTCTCAATTGACATTAATATCACCATTGTCTCCCCCTACTTCTGTTTGTCATACGTTTTTCATAATTCACATGCTTAGTCAATAAGAAAATAGACGGGATTTGTCATTTGAAACTAATCAGTTACTAGAGTATTCTAGAAGTACATTTCAATACATTGACATTCAGTAAAAAAAATATTGTGACATTTATTTTTTAAAGCTAAATATTTATGCCAAACGGTAATACCAAAGTAACAATGTAGTTCTTTAAAAATAATATTGATAGTTTGTTGGGGATAAATCATCATAAAATATAGTTGTTTTTGTAACCACTGGAATCTACACTTTGTGTAAGGAAACGGTTAGAGATCGTGAATTAGTAGTTAATAAGTTTAAGCCTTTGGCAAAATAATATGATAAGCTAAATTTTGTCCTAAAATTTTAATGAAAAAGACGCAGAATTATAACCGCATCATTCATAGAGGAGGCCAATATTATGGGAAATAAATAATAATTATTATTCTTATACTTATTATCTATATCTCATTAATTAATATGATTTTTACTCAAATGAAATACTTGTCTTATAATTTTAATGTGCCATACATAATAAGATTGACATTTTAAATTGGCTCTTACTTAAAAATTATCTTTTATACTGGCCAGTTGTTATTTTAACATGCCATAGATAATCCAGCTCCTTTACTCAAATAACAGTGATGTTTGAGCATTAAAATATACATTAACATACACAGCATTCCATACAATCCGTCGTAACCTTAAAAACAAAACAATGTAGATTTCTGGAAATGTAAGCAATTAATTACGTCAAGATTCCCCCGGGAGTAATTTATAAGGGGTTAAATATTTGATTCTCCCGAATAACAGGTAAGGTTGCAATTAGACAATCCACCTGGAGGCCTACGGTAATTCTCTAATCCTTTGAGTTATTGTAGCATAACTCCTTTGTTTTTTTAAATAAATGATGATTAAATAACCCATTTAAACTAGAGTAGATTAAATTTAGGATCACGCCGTGATAAATTAGATTATATTACAAATATTGAAACACCGTAATTAGGATCTTATTATTAGTATAAGCTAAAGAATCGATTTTTGTATTCGCTAAATAAAAAAAACCCGCTGGGTTCGCACGTCAAACCGTGATTAAAAATTACCTAAAATGCCTTGCTCGTGAATCATTCTAGATATTGGTAAAAACCGTAAAAAAGTGTTGTTTTTATCACTGGTCTTTATATAAATGTTAAAATAAATGTTGGACATATTCTGTCGCTGACTTTTTTGTAGGCATTATCTAGATCAACTTCTCTCTAGAACCCAATCATATATATTTTATCGTTAAGGCAGCATTTGTAAGAAACGGTCTCGTTCGACCGTTTCTTCTTCGTCTCACATTCTTTGCAAATACAACGAAAAAGTATTTTTATTTCCGAGTTAATATCTAAATATTAAACTATCTAAAAATTTATTTAATTTAATTAATGAATTAATAAAATAAAATAAATTAGAATATAATATTAAATTAATGAATTAAATTAAATTAAAGGCTAATCTTTGACACTCACAAAACACGTGGTTATCAGTTTGTATTGGAATTTTCAAAATCGAATCCATACATACAGTTTGGATATAGTTAATTTCCCATATAAAATATTGTCCATATTAGAACATATAATATTGCTTTCATCACTGTCTTTACTGATTGTCTCTTTTTCATATATTGTTTGTTATACGAGTGATTAATACAACATAAATGGGCCGATATTTATAATTACAGTGTATAATATTGGATTATATCTTCAATATGCGATAATAATGGGAATAGTTCAGTAACAAAAGCATTGATTAAGCTGTTTAGTAGTTAAGAGTAATTTTGTGGCCTACGAGACCCATTTTGGCCAGCTGAGCTCTGTTTTGAAGTGTGTTGAGAGGACTTGTGCCAAACCATAATAAAGCACTCCAAATTGAATCTTTAAAAACTTTGAAAAATATTGTTGATAATATAAAAACAATGTTAATGTTATCTTTCATGATTAATATATGCATGACCAGCCGCAAGTAGATATTTAGTTTCTAATAATATAAATAAATCAATGAGGCTACAACCTATTTAGGTCTGGGCCTCATATTTCTGTATCTGTTTCATGATCATTTTATAATCTAATAGGAAAGTAGGTGATCATCCTTCTGTGCCTGACGCACGCCGTTGACTTAATGGATCTTAGGCAAGCCGGTTTCCTCACGATGCGCACATAGAAAGAAAGTCCGTTGGTGCACAGCCGGGATCGAACCTACGACCTCAGGGATGAGAGTCGCACGCTGAAGCCACTAGGCCAACAATGCTCATAATATAGTAACCATTTATTGTCGACGCTTCTTCATATAATTGAGTTAGACAAGTTTACTTAATAATTAAAAATTGGATATGCAAGTTCAATAAGTTCAGGACATTGGTTTTTAAATTTGCAGCTAAAGCTAAAGTAGTTCTCGTTATTAAAAAGAAAAAGTTAAAACCTAGTTCGTAATAAAAGCTGTAAATGTGTATATTCCGAGCGAATAGTCCAGCCGCAATATATTGCATAGTGCGATCATTGTTCAGATTCCAATATTTATCGAATTCTCGTAGCACTTCACGAACTTCGTTATTAACACTGTGTCAACCTTTAACGTAAAGGGAACTCATCGTATTTGTGCATCGATAATGCATCACTATAAAGTATTTACTATTTATGTATTACTACTATATAGATATATATCATGTACACTTATTGGCGCTACAAGCTCTTCCTGGCCACAGTCTTAGGTGACTTTTCATCTAATATATAAAATTCTCGTGTTGCGGTGTTTGTGGTTAAACTCCTCCGAAACGGCTCGACCGATTCTCATGAAATTTTGTGTGCATATTGGGTATGTCTGAGAATCGGACAACATCTATTTTTCATCCCACTAAATGTTAAGGGTAGTTCACCCCGAATTTTTTTTTAAATTTTAGATAAACCATTTCAAAAATACATACAACCCCTAATTTTCATCCCTCTACGATCAACCCCTATTTTTATTATAAATGATTTACATGGCAAAACGACGTTTGCCGGATCAGCTAGTCCATCTATAAAATGCCGCCTTTCGAGCGATAGTTAAATGTGCTCAAATAATCAAAAATCCGGGAGGCAGAACTTCTAGCTTAAGAGTCGTGCGCCAAGACTGAACTGATTAATTGGTAATTTTAGTTACTGCCTTGCGAGAATCGCAATCGCAATAATTTTATGATTTGGCATTTTGATAAGGTAGGAGCTTGTAGTTTATTGTTTATCAGAATGCCAAATCATAAAATGACTGCTTCACGACTGATTTGAGAGCGACCGCCGATGCTAAAAAGTGAGTTACAGAATCGCAAGACTCAACCAATAAAATACCATCGCTTTGTTCCATATCTCTTAAAGTCGAAGAGAAAGTTTCGAAACATAACCTAGTATATGTGTAGCTCAGTTCACCCGGGCTATAGACAGAATGAGGTCTGACAAACTTGGTCTTGACCTCTCTAAGAACTTGGGTGTTGGCTTCAACCCAACTGACATTCCTGTACCTCACCACTTAGTTCGCAACCGATACAGGCTCTTATGATAATGCGCAACGTAAGACACTTAACGTTTGGAGTATATATTTCTAAATCCGTACGATGTTATCGATTAAATAAAAAATATATAAGGCAAACATATTCCTAGTTTTTGCTATTCTGTTATTCAAAATTAGAGAAAATTATAAAACCTTTTTAAGTCTGGGTAAATTCTGAATATGTTTCATGATCATTTTTCAATCTTATAGACAAGTTGGTGATCAGCCTCCTGTCACACAGACACCCGCCGTCGACTTTTAGGGTCTAAGACATGTCTTTCTCACGATGTTTTCCGTCACCGTTCGAGCGAAAGTCAAATGCGTACATAGAAAGAAAGTCCTTTGGTGCACAGCCGGAGATCGAACCTACGATCTCAGGGATGAGAGTCACAGGCTGAGGCCACTAGGCCAACACTGCTCTCAAATATAAGTTTATTATTCTTCATATACAGAACAAGCTAATTACAGCAGTGTAAAATTAAAGGTGTCGGAATGCATAATCGATATATTGAATTGAGGCCGGTCTAAACTGTGGTCAAAGGCTATGTGTATATTAGTTTATGTTGTTTCTGGTTCAAAGGTTATATAGTTATTTATTAATTTTTAAGTTTATTATTAATTAAAGAAAATTACCTTTATATATAACAAATTGAATATAATATATTATATTCAATAATGTTTTCGTAAAACAAATGTTGGTTTTCGTAAAGTATATTTGTTACCTTATTGATATCAGAAATTAAATGTTTTTTAATTTTTCCAGTTACTAAAACTTTTGGTGACTAAATTTAAAAATAAAGTTTAGGTAAAAGGTGTATTATTTGCAGTAAAATTTACCATCTACAGTGTGGTATTAAAAAAGTTGGCTTTGATTAACATAACCATTACACATTTAAAGAAAGAACTTTTTACCGGATTAAAGTTCTGTATTATTATAAATTTACAATTATTTAAAATTATGTTAAATAATTGTAAATTTATAATAATACATTTAAATATTTAAAAAGTTGCCATTACTGTAATGGCTACTAGCCAGCCGTTTATAAATTACTTAACAGAAATAAGTTTAAAACAAAACGGAACGAGTGAGTTATCTCTTAAAATGTAATTAATAATCGTGAATCGCTCGAGGCCGAGTTGAACGATAGTGATCCGTCAATTTGATCGTTTCGTTCATTCGATCACTCCCTTTATTCGACTAACTTTGATTGCTTTATTGAAGATTCAATGTTTTTTGATGTCAATCTGCTGCTGAAATCGGTATTATTACTTATCGTTGCTTACGTCTAAAGCTTAGATCTTTTAAACAATGCTAACCTTACAACTTAAAAAAAGACACCCTCAGGCCTTCTGTCAGTATGAATATAATGCAAATAGTGCAAACAGTTTTAGTGTTAAGAGGAGTTGTTCGGGCTAATACCTGCAGCTGAGTTGCATCATCGGTTGTCAAGGCAGAATACAAAATACCATCCGTATCACCTTGCCGTCTGTTCCACAACTAAGCGTTGCTTAAGGAAATTTTTGCCGCGCACCACCACTATGTGGGACCAGCTGCCCACTGAAGTATTTCCAAAACAATTCGACTTAGGGTCCTTTAAGAAAAGTGCGTACCCATTCATAAAAGCCCGGCAGCGTTCTTGCGAGACTTCTGGCAGTGCGAGTGACCATGGGTGGCGTGGGTGGCTAAGTGATATAGCATCAGGTGAATCTCCTGCCCGTTTGCCTATTTTTAAAAGAATAATTAAAAATACTTATTATAATATTGCAAAGAACATAATAGTCAGTAACCTACATTTAATATTCAACACATAAAACCTTTTCTCTAAAGAAAACAATAAATTAAACTAAATTCAATTTAAAAAAAGCGAATCGTAAATAAAGCAAGGTAAATGTGAGATAAATCTGTGTGGTTGAACTTATTATGGACACACTCATATGCACATTATCAAACTAATTGCGTCTAACTATAAGTGCACTTCTGTGGGGTTAGCGTACAGTTCCGATAAAACAGTAGGACAATCAATCTAAATAATAGGCAATGACGGTCAAACTGGTCTTGTCAAAAACAGTTAATATAGAAATAAGCAGTGTCGAAGTCAAAGTCAAAGTCAAAGCATTTATTTCAATTAGACCATCTAAAATGGCACTTTTGAACGTCAAAAAATTTTTTTATATATATATAGAAGATTCTAGTTGCCCCTTCCAAAAGGTAGTTTCGTGTGGAGAAGAATGGGCAAGAAACTCCACAGTTACTCTTTTAAAATAGGTTTACAATATTTTGTTACATTTGTTAAATAATTATATGTGAAGACAAGTACTCTTAGAATAAACTACTATACTAAAAAAAGTTAGTATACATGTTCCTCACATATTTACAAATATCGAAACCGTAGAATATTAACATTAAAGTGTAATAAAAATATTAAAAAACACAACAAAACAGTGTGTGAGATACAAAAAAAAAATTACATTTGTAGCATTTATAAATTAAAAAAAAAATTATAATAATAATAACAAAAATATGTTACAGCAAAAAGTCAGCAACCAATTTGATTTTGTCCAGGCTCTATGATTGTCCTATGGAGCAGGACCAGCATGTTTCCAAGCATTCTTATCTTGAATATAATCATCTAATTTGTTTACAAAGTGTACTTTTAATAAAACATTTAAATTTTCGTTCATTTAGTTTTAAAATGTCACAAGGTATTTTATTGTAACATTTCACACAGTACCCCATAAATGAATTTTGAACTTTGGCTAATCTGAAAGATGGTTGAGCTATTTTATCTTTATTTCTAGTACTAAAATTATGTCTTTCATTTATTTTACTAAAAAGATGTAATTGTATATTAAGATGTAAGTGGGTATGTTAGAGGAATATTCACTGCACTTTATCCCACATTGAATGTTACAGAGGTAATAATATAGATAATCGCGTTATTTATTTAAAGGTTGGACAGTTTTTAGTCTATTGTAACAATAACACATGATACTTTTCTATAGTAAGAAACATTAAGATTTTGCTAATAAAAAGCCAATATACATTATATTCCATATAGCAGTATACATTGAATGTTAGCTTTTCATATCAGTGTTTGTCCCAGTAAATCTAAATACGTCGTAAAAATGGCATTAGTTAAACATTGTAACTCACAGAACCCTTTCCAGATAGCGTAACTATGACGAAACAACTGTTTATATCTAATCTGTGGTTAGAGCAGGAAGCTTGCTATCTCGGGGTTAGCAATAATCTTCTACATAATACAAGCTTATTCTCTACCCAGATATTATTTATAAAAAGCTTTATTACAATCGTGTATATACAGTTATTTGTATGGTGCATTGCAGATTAAATACATATGATATTTTTTGGTTTAAAATATTTAAGCAATACTTTATTATTCTTAATTTATTATTGAGCGCAAAATCGCTAATCTTAAACGCGACACAAATGTATGAAATACGCTGTCAATAAAATGATACAAAAGACATGAAATTACTTGTCTGTGTCCAGAAAATGTGGTCAAATATCGTCTGCCAGAAATATATTTAGTCTGTGTATGTCAACTGTCAGAAATATCTTTAGTCAATGATGTATGTTTATGCGTAGACGGTCTATAGTATAGAGTATAGACCAGGCATCAGAATACAGCGTGTGAGATAGCGAATGATCGACATATGTCATATTTACAGTTTTAATTCATTGAAGATTGCTTATTATTGACCAAAATACACATTCGAATGAATAATTCTTGAACAAAGTTACTGAGTCGTGACAAAATAAGCTTCTAAGATAATAAAATAAGCTATATATCAGTAAGCGGTGAAAACTTCTTTACCACCATAGCTCGGTGGTAAACAAATAAAACCCGATACGCAAATAGAGACAGAAAAACTGTTACTCTGTTTCGCTCGCACTTAACTATTTCACGTTAATGCCTTCTCTCTTTAGTTATTATTGTTATTTTAGAAGCTCATCTAGTTCTATACTCCATCTACGGTTTTATGTAAAAACGTTACGTCAAATACAAGAGAATGACCACTGACAGAATGAAGTCTTGCTTAAATATATATTGCTTATGACTTTTATCTAAGTTTCACGGTCGTCGCTTCAAGCTATTGATTCATTAAAGTTATCAAACAATAAACATGTAAGGGTTAACATAAGGTCGACAATTTCGTCCACCCACTAATTAGGTACTAAACTTAGAAGCTCTGTATAATTTTGACACTAATTGCGTGGTCTTTATCATTTTTATATACATTTGAAGTTACAATGCAAAAATAAAAAAAACAGTGGCGCTACAACTAAGATTTCTGTGTCTGTTTCGTGATCATTTGTTTATCTAATAGTGTATCTAGTAGGTGGTGGTGGTGGTCAGTGGAGGTCTTTTGTTGCTGATACACACCGTCAAGTTTCCTCGCTATATTTTATTTCACCGTACAAGAAACTGTTAAATGCGCACATAGACAAAACGTGCACAGCCGGGTCTTGAACTTGTGCCTTCAGTTTCGAGGGCCACTCGCTGACGCTACTGGGCCAGCACTGTTCTGATATATAATTAACTTATAATGGCTTTTATACGATGACTATAGCAATATAAAATACAAAAAAAAAAATACTGAAAAATAGATTCCCAGGACAAAAATAACAATTGTCGCGTCTGTTTTGCCTTTTGGCGGAGAATTCGCGACAGCACGCAATGTCAAGTTATCGAACCAAAATGAACCTCATAAACCGGGCGTTATTGATGATTCTATTCTAGTTTTATTAAAAGGTGTTGGTGCGCAAAACAGTCAGCTAAGTAACCAAGAGTCCTGCAGTTAAAACCACGTTTATTTATTGGGTGTTTTCTCGTTAAATATGTAGTATATTATTATCCTAAGAGGCCTAGATATTGAAATAGCTAACACAATATTATTGAGAACTCGTATTTGCTACATCATAAACCATATTTCCTTACAAATGATAAAATACGTGGAAACTGATAATCCTATTTCATTATGTGTTTTAAGATTGGATTTGAAAAATACCAGTAACATTTGCGCATTTCAATCCCATATAATATTGAAAAAAAAAGCTAACAAATGCACTTCTTCAAGTAAATTCTTGAAGAGACTTTACTTGTGATAAAGTGAAAATTTCGTTGAGTTTTAGCCATTAGAGCGTCTTTTATTCAACTTATTGACAGTTTTGAGCTTGTTAAACCC
Source organism: Pieris melete (assembly GCA_963693345.1). Taxonomy (NCBI): domain Eukaryota; kingdom Metazoa; phylum Arthropoda; class Insecta; order Lepidoptera; family Pieridae; genus Pieris; species Pieris melete. Next base: position 181,877 of record CAVNZK010000078.1, read on the forward strand.
TTAATAAACGATGTGAAAGATGACAGGCTCGCTCTTTGAGAGCTATTTCCATTTTGCTAAGACATTTCAAAAGGTACGATTTATAGATTTATTCATAGAGCAATAAAGTTATTTTTTCTATAATTTTCTTACGAAGAATTACGACTTAATACGTTTATAATGTTGACCTATGGTAGCACTTATTTAAATTAAGTAAAATACTCTTTATATAAACGCTAACGCGCTAACACTGTAGCAAGTTGAGTGAAAGTAAAGATCAAAAATCAAAATCATTTATTATTATAGGTAAAACAATGTACACTTATGAACGTCAAAAAAGAAATATATATTAAATGCTTCTAATTTTACATTTAATATATAGTATGTAACTTACAAGATGGAAATGTTTAATATATTAATTTAAGGAAGCAGTAATACATTGTCCAACTTAGTGATTATGATTAAGCCAAAATCAAGAGCATTATTTTAACATAATAGTAAACGTCTTTAACAGAATTTTAGAATTACAATCTACACATTATTCATTGAATGGTTCTTAGCAAATCTGCAATTCGGGGGCTCAAAAAAATGTGTGATTTTCAGTCACGAAGACAATACTTTGGATAAACAATATAAAAGTTTTTTGTATTATTTACGGCCGCATTCGGAAACCCATGATTCTATAATGAGGCAAGGCCATATATAGCACCTATTAAGAGCAATTATCGACACGTCTATTTTAGTTTTCATGGGTCTTTAGGCAAATAAAAGGCGAGGGTTTATTTGTATGCTAAACTTTGGCACGGATGGCTTGACACGATTTAGCACCCGACGTGATGGATTTAAATTTGTGCCACTGAATTAAAATGCAAGACGGATATTAAAATATTGGATTTGCAAATATATTTTGAGCTTCTTTTTTAATTATATTTTGAAACATAAAAATAATCGTTACAAAACAGCAACAGAAACATATGCAAGAAGATCAGATGACGTTTTCTACTGAGAAAGAAATCCTAGTAGCATATTAACCATGTAGCCTTATACTTATATGAATATGAACTTATATCACATCAGACCACATCCGTGTGAACTATATCCACCAAAATATCTTCTTGTGCTTACAGACTACAAGATCGAGATGCATATCTATCTACAAAGCTTTTTAAATGCGCTGCGGAGCTTACAGGAGATGACCTAAAGCTCTGAGTTAGAGCTGAGATTTCTGAATATAGAATTACTTTCTTAAATGAAAATATACTATAAATGGCGTATGTTTAAGTTATTTTACACTCAATTTGATTTTTTTTGCGATTTTTATTGTTTAAAAACAGTGTTATTCAAAACCAAAACTTGAAATAATTTTAATGTAAACTAGGTACATGAAAAAAATCCCAACATATAATTATTGCATCTATCGCAAATAAGCCGACATTAAATAAGATTTCGCAAGAACCCTCCCAAATAGGGTAGATTCTGCAGAGTCATTAAGGGAGCTATGGGAGTGTATGGGTAATCGTAACATTAGGTTGGATCGATGACAGGGATCTTAAGGATTAAAGAATATTATATGTTATTTAAGGGATCAGTGTGTTGTTACAATAACATTATATAACAAATTATAAAAAAACCTTAAAGTGTAAAGGTTACTACACAGCCAATGACTACCTGGAAGATAAAAACGCTTGGTTCTAATTATATTCTTATAATTTGATTTGTTATCTTTAAAGTGTTATGAATATGTGTGTAATGGTGAATGTGGCAAATCACAGAACAGATTTTTTTTTTATTTACTTATGTAACTTTAATGACGTTGTGGTTTATGACATTTTCCTTTGAATAATTGTAATGTAAAGGGAGGGCAAAACTTGCTGAGTTTCTTGCCCGTTCTTCTCAGAACAAGGCCTCCTGGTAGTTTTGCGAACGGATGGCGTAGTCTTGCTCTTTCGTGAATTTTGTAAACGTTGTTGACATTCATAAGCATGCTCTAAGAAGTATCTAAATTGAATAAACGTATTTTGATTGATTGATTGATATCTTATTTCATATCTTCTTAAGAGGCGGAGAGGGCAAGAGAGGACGATCCCGCATTACTAGTAATATTAATTTACTCGTGCAGCCTCTGGGCTTGTTTTACCCAGAAGTCGTTAAATACGCTCCGTATTCAGTATAACAACACGTTCAGGTTGCTATTGGGCTTGCCGAGGTTCTCCAGTGCATCAAGTATGTTTGACGATACACGAACTGGTGATTTTATCATTCGGAACTTGGCGGTGTTCCTGATTAATCCTGTTAGTATCCTAAATGTGCTGATCACAAATGCTGTCCATACCCCACTATAGGATTTTTTTTTGTATTGTTTTAGTGACCAATACTAACATAGCAACTGAGACCGAAACGTTTCTTACTCTTACTTAATAATAGTCTAATAGTAAATTTATAATATATCAGAAAAACAGTGTAAAAAGGGTTTGAAATTGAATGCGTTCTCGACTGCATTTAGCATAGTGCAATGAAAGATATGTAGCTTCCTACGGTAAATTGTAATTAAATCGTCAACTTCATCAATCGGAACTCTGAGTAGATAACACAACTAAGAATCTCATTTAATCTAATCTAATCTAATTTGATATTTTAAATCTTTATAGTATATGAAAAATTGTCGTAGCATACGACTGGCTGGCATATGCCACAAATCCGTAGGTCCTTGGTACAAATTCTTGTTTTGGAGTTGGTAACAGAAGACACTACTTATAAAGAAGTGACAACCTTGTTTCGAGTAAGATAGGCAAATTAGCTCAAAGAATTGTAGAAATTCGATTTTTATGAATATGATTTTTTAATTTATTAGTTCGTCACTAAATTATGATAACGTTATATAGATAACAATCTAATCTCATCGCTTTGTGTTTAATAAATGAAAGTGTTTTGTAAACTCCTAATCGACAACAAGTCACCATAAAGGTTTATTCTCGTTGGGATCTCGTATTTCTTATAACCCGGATTTCTTCGGACACAAATGGCCTATTACTTAAATTTATATTATCTCTGACTTAATCGTCTTGAATGTCTGTCTTATAGAATAGTTTGAGCTGTGTTGGTTCTTATCTTATTTAGCAACACGTTCGAATCATTGAAAGGATGTCTCCGAAACGTTTATAACATGTGTCAGCCAAAAACGGATCACCTTTTTCACTAAAAAAATAAAAGGATCAAAGCATTACATCAGAAGCAATTTGAGGGCAAAATCCAAATAGGTTGTAGTACCACTGGATTATTATTATAAAATAGTTCTTGACAACCTATTTTATAAAATGTTTAATATTGAACCTTGTAAACATTAGTTTGGTGTTTCTATTCAAAAATAAATATTCTTTATAAGTTATTTTAATATTAATTTTGGTTACATTTGTTTTACTAACTGGATTATCTGGTTCTCTGCGTAAGTGAGTAATATTTTCTGCCTTACAATTTTAGCAGTATGCAAACCACATCAGTTGAGTTCTCGCTCTGTTTACTTTCCGTTTAACGCCGTCTATCTACCCTTTGAACCCGATCTACCTACCCGTGTACACGTAATAAACGTCAAACGACTTATAAAAAATATTACTACCGCAAACTATAGGTACAAAATAATAGCCCAGAATCCCTAATAACGATACATTAAAACTAAAGTATCCGTTTTCGCGTGGAAAACGTAAAATCTATTATGAGCTTGTTATAAAAATCAGTATGCATCCCTCGTAACCCTCACACTGCGTGCTGGATACATAATACCACATCGCTCTCGGTACAAGAGACTGAGCCACATTAATATCTGTCGATGAAATAATAGTTTAACCGCTGCAGTGTATTTTCTCAACTTCCCTGTCAGTGAAAAACTGCTTAGATTTGTAACCTACTGTTTCTGACACTGAACATAACTAAAAATGGGATGCCATTTAATGCTGCTTCTTTTAATAATTAATCTCATACTCAAAAAGATTTAAACATCAAATATGTTTAAGCATATAACAAAACCTTGTGTTTTAACGGCGTGAAAATGAGCCACGCAACCCAGCTCTATGAATGTCGGACTTGACGCGGCGACTGACTAAAGCTGATATATCTGCTATTCAAAGGCATAGGTTGCACTATAACTACTGGAACTTTACCCAAGGAACACATGCCCTTCTTTTTCATGATCGTATCCTCAGAGACCCTACAACCCTCAAGGCCAACAGGTCTTAGATTAAAGTGTCAGGCTAATTTTTTTTTTTTATTGGACAATTCACACCAATTGACCTAGTCCCATGCTAAGCTGGTGAAGCTTGTGTTAAGGGTACTAGGCAACTGATATACATACATATTATAGATAGATAGACATATAAATACATATTTAAACACCCAAGACCTAAGCACAACACCAAATGCTCATCACGTCGATGTTTGTCTCAGCCGGGGATCGAACCCGGGACACATGGATTCGCAGTCAGGGGTACTAACCACTATACCAATGAGTCGTCATCACTCACATCACATCACATCAATTGATAACATCACTTTGTGTCTGTTGTGACAGACTGACATTGCTTGTGCAAAACCACGTTGACTATATCCAAGAACTGCATGCTTAATCGGTAAAATACTTTTAAACAGTAAAAAGCTATCGCATAATAAATACAAAACTTGCAAATCACAATGGTCCTCTAATTCCAATAATCCTGAATCTCCTATATCAATCAGCTATCAAGATCAAACCAAATAAGTGAAACGTAAACGAAAAAATCCCATCAGTATGTACGTAACATCGCGGTCGGTGAGACCCACTCGCATTAATAAATGTCAGTGTGTGTGTCGGGGAAACAATATAGTTTTTGTTCGCACCCGCGCCCAATAAAATAATATTGGTCGGCGTTTTATGGGTCAAAATACTCGAAAATCGATTTAGTATTGTATTCGATATAATATGAATTCGATGTTTTCTATATTGAATTGTAGATCTTCAGAAGCGCGTTACCAACAAGTACCTGGAATATATTCAATTTTTTTGAAATACATTTTGGCTTTTTTGTTAGGTTATATTTGTAAAACAATGTTGTTGTATATGTTATACATTATACACGTCTACAGTGTACAGGTCTACTGTGCTATAAAAAAAAATTGTAGAATACGTTTTGAACAGAAATCTTAGCAATTTATATTTTTACTTTGAAGCTTATTACAAAAATCTACTCTTAAAATGAATTTTACTTTTTTAAGAATTTATACTAAACCCGCCATCACAGAACTAAACTTATATTAATAAGAAACAATATAAAAGTAAAGTAAATAAATAAATAAGAAATACAAAAATTATATTCAAATAACTGAAAAAAATATCAGTTTAATAAATCTCTTTGGCCAATATATATTATATTATAATAGTTTTTTCATTGTCGACTTTAGTTTATATTACAGGAATTCTCAACAATTAGGTCAAGGTTATATTAATTTAATTTTCCAAATGTGGTATTTCAAATACATTAATTTTAAATGTAACTTGATACGAATATGTTTTACGAGAGCCCTTAATTATGAGAATAATGTTGTCGGTATTGTGAAACTATTTATATGAAAAATATTGACTCGCGTATTTTACACGACGCGAATTTCGTCGTAATTAAAATCCACATTTCATTGTGAATTTTATAAATTTAATTGGATTGCATTTAACAATCACTTTTCACACAATAATATTAACTCACTGAAATAATTGAATTCCTTAAAAATATAACCGACTCTAAAATGTATTAAGTAAATAATAATATTTCGTGATGGGTGTCGTACCCAAAAAGATAAATGTTTTTAGTGTTAATTAATTTAAGGTTTTAACATAACAAAGATTAGGCAAATTTTTGGAGGCCATTGCGCTATAACCCTTGGCATCCCAATTTGGCTGTTTCCTTGTCGTCGAACGCCTTTATCAACTTTCTGTGCCTGACATATGCCATTGTTCTTTTGGTCTAAGAGGCAGCACGCTTCAAAATATTTTCCTTTACCGTATACTACACCAAATAAATTGTTGCACAGCTGGGATTCGAATGCATGACCTCAGGGATGAGAGTCGCGTGCTGTATCAGGCTTACCCTATATTTTTTGTTTTTGAGATAATGAGGTTGTATGGAGTGTACCCATCTTACCCTGTTATGAATCCTACTTTGTTTATCTTGGGTATGGTAGGATACAATAAATTAGAGGTAAGTGGGACCTTACTATCACTTTATATTTTTAAAGTCCCTTGGATGTGAGACGGATATATTTAGTTGCACACTGGCTGAATTCACAAGAATTGCATTATTTATAAGAGGTTTAGGTATTTGGTATTTTTTGTTTTGTTTATATTATGTTTTTAGTTTAATTTTTATATTAATAAGTTTTCTATTGTACTAGTATTAAGTTACTGTAAAAATAGGAATTAAGGAAATGAATAAATAAAAAGTATTTATTACAATACGGAAGCAATCATTGTTTGAAGTAATATATTCATTCGTATTATCCTTTATAATCCTCTTATCGTAGTATAAAAAGCGCTACGTGATTAAGCAGTCTTATCATTGTGCATACGTGAGAAAATAATTAGTGTCCAAGTGAAAAAGGTTGAAATATAAATCCCGTTTTAATCTTGTTCTTGGCGTTTGTGTAACCTTAAACAAAAATAATAAGAACTTTCATAAGGCCCAGTTACTATTAATATATATTATTTCGTTTATATAGGACGTCCTCATAATATTATATTCATGGACCACATTATGATTTAAATGGACGTTTCTCGGGCATTGCCTAACAAAGGTCCTATTATGTGCGTTAATTGCAACCCTTACATAATCATGGGCTAATTTGGGGCCCCATAAGTCGAATTGTGTTTAACATTCTGAGTTGGCATTTAATCTAATATTAAGGGGTGCTGTATATATTTTAAATAAAGCTAATAACAAAAATAAACAATTAGATTTTATTAAAGTCAAATGTACAAAATCATCTTTATAGTTTGAATTTAAATGTTTGTGTTTTAGTAACTATAAAACAGTACTGGTAAGTTAAAAGTTATTTATTAAGTGTATAGAATTATTCAAATCAACAATTTTGAGTTTTGATTAACATCTTCGATCTATCTTTGGTTAAGAATACTTAATTTAATTGTCACCCCTATTACAAAGCACTTAAAACTCAATAGCTACCCGATGTAACGTTAAAGCTCCACACAACATTAAACCGGCCCTTATTTTATGCCCTTTTATAGTCATTATATCCTTTTCCCTGTTTGCGGATGTTACAGGCGAAAATTGAAATGTTCGTGCCTTTAATACAAATTAGGCTAAATATCAAAGGAATATTTCATATTCTTTATTCGTGAAACGGGAAACTTATAATTAGTCTATTGAAATTAAAATGGCCACGCTTTTTCCGTGAAAGAGTTAAAAGAATCACTAATTAATGAATAAAAGTTTTCGTTTTTGTTGGGTACCGTGTCTTTTTTTATAATTTCACCGGGTATAACTTCTAGTAAGAGATCTTGTTAGTGCTATTTAAAACATGACAACGAAGTTTGACAAATGAATGTAGATTGCTTAGATAACTTACCTACTCCTTAGGGATAATATTAGAAACGTGATTTTATGCCACAAAATTTTAGTACGAATGCCATTTTAGTCATTATTAAATGTGACACAAAGTTTTCTCCCATTTTGAGTATCGTTCATTGTTCCTCAAGTTGTATATAATGTACACTTTTATTATTACCTTATCTAATATATTAATTCATTATGTACATGTGGGACCTACTGTATGTACCTAATCTATCTATCTTAGTTAATAATAAACAATAAACCATATCTAAATGTTAATGAAAAAAACTTCTAATTGCTTTTTTAATATTTTAGAATATTCATTACCGGACAAAGAAACCACGTTTTGAAATATTTGAAAATATACACAATTGTTATGGAAATAGGGTTCTCATATTTTAATTTTTATACCGAAACCATCTTCTGAATAAATAATTTCAAATTGAGCTATGAGAAGTGTGCCTCAATTTAAAAATTTATCCGGAGCTTTTTATGAAGTCATAAACTTTTGTGGGACACTAGGGATGTTACCATGTAGACAAACGTCGATATTTATTACAATTCGACAGTAACAATCATTTACTAAATTATGTAATTATATTACAGCGTTAAATACTTTGAGTAATACACATACTGTAGTTCTTATTAAAATTGTGAATTAATCAAAATAACAATTAAAACAATGTGTAATAATCTTATAACTAGAACATGAAGCTTAATACTGTTTTGTTTTAGCGGTATTTAACTTCTGTCAGCATAAACAAAGTAATTGAGCAACAAATGATAACACTCAACGCTCAAGTATTCATTTCGTTAGCCAAACATCATAATAGGCTCGTTATTTTCGGCAATTAAAAGGCGCTAACGATCTTCAACATTTGTAAAGGTGAGAGGCGTGTGGAGTGGAAGAACCGCTCTCTACTCGAGAGAGTCGGTGTTCTGCGTTGCGAGCAAATTAGGCTTATAATTTAGGCAAAATGACGATAATTCAAGTAAACTTTTGAGTAGATACAAAAATTAGGTTATTTAACTTTTATTTTTTAAGTTACAAACAATAAGTTATGTGTAAAACGTGATATTAATGCACGAAATATGATTGAGACTCAAGAATGATAATTGATTTGAGTAATTTCATTTAGTTGTACTTGAAAAATATTCGTTAATTTTGTTTACAATTTCTTATTATATTTAGAAATACCTATGTATATGGGTGAGGTACTCGCAAATAGGAAAATTTCATTACATATGTTTCGTAGTACTCAAATAAAGGACAGTGTCAAACGCTTAGAAGAAAACAAACTTTTTAAACTAAGCCAAAAAGACCATAGATTATATCTATACATAGTTCAGTATTGCTTATTAAATTTTGCTGTATAATATCGATAAACATGCCGCCTCACTTACCGCAACTTTGTAAATAATATGGAAGTGGCTCCTCGGGAAATTCAAGGCTAGAAACTTTTTAACAACATGTGCACATACACATTCCTAACACAATATTATCTATTCCATTTTGTAGTAAATTTTCGGTGTTCAAGATATTCAAATTATATAAAATATTATAGTGTTCTGAATTATACCAATGATATCCGTTTTCAACTAAGACTACTCAACATAATTTACATCCAATCAATATAACCATATACCGTCCGAATAAAATGCATATAAGTGAAATCATGGTTGATTTTAACACCATGAATTCACCCAGAGAGTCTCTTGTCATGACATGATTCTCTTGTTTTAAACTATCATCCCTCAGGTCAAAGTTTCGGCTGGAGCCAATGGAATTTTGTTTAGGGCATTTAACACTTGCTCGTTCGGTGAAGGCAAACATCGTGAGGAAACCGAACCGAGCCCATAAGCAAAAAGTCAAAGGCGTGTGACAGAAGACTGATCAGTGATCATCTACTTGATCTACAAATGATCACAAAAGAGATACAGAAAACTGACACCAACTTATAAAGGCGGTATAGTGTACGAAAGAGGACGTTTCTCACATCATAAACTTAAAGAATATTTTAAATTGTTTACTTTATACCATATTATAATAACTTAAATTATATACAATGTAAGTAAAAACAAATGACTTCTGCTAGCTCATCCGTAACTTATATGATAATAAATACGTATATTGTACGACTGGTAGACTATGTGTGCGTTTTCGCGTATGTGTGTGTGAATGTGTAAATTTATATAATAAGAGCCATTAAATCCTCCACTTCTGTGTAACAAGTTTTGCAGCCATTGGTATAGTTATTGCTTCAACCTATGCAGACTGAGTGGGTAAATATTAATGATTCTGTTTATTATATAATGTAACCAATTGTATTTCAAATGGTTTTTTAGCAAAGGTAGTTTTAAAAGAAATAGTATCAACTATATTGTTTATCCTGTTGCTAGAACGATTTCTATTGACTATCAGTGTCCGTCCAATAATGGAATTTCAATTGTTGATACATTTTCAGTTTTGCTGAATGTTTAAATATTTTTTTAATATTGGTTTGTATTTTAAAATAACACTAAGCCGTGTCAAAGTATACGAGAGAAAAATGTGTCTAGAAGTGAATACAACCGTATTTAGTTTCGAAGAAAGCGGGGGCTTACAAGAATATCTGGTTACAAAGTGCATAGTTCAATGATAATGCGTGTGACCCAATATAAAGAATTCTGTGAACACGGGTCACCTCCGGACTAATGTCAGACTTTTAAGGATGGACAAACAATTAAGGCTGGATAGTGGGGTAAGGGGTATTTTAAAGTCACAAGAACGTTTTGAAACTTAAAAATTAAAAAAAAGAAAATGTAAAATACAACGAGTGAGACAAAATATTAATAATAAACATAGTGAAAAATAATTTCAAAAATGTGTTGTAATATGGCATCACTTCTATATTTTACTAAACAATAAGCATAATTATTAATTACAAGAGTATTAATACTATATATATTTGTTAATGATCCTCTGAAAATATGGAATACTAGCGACACGCCCTGGCTTCACGGGCAACCATGACCCTTAAAAAATTATACCTTCCTCGTGAATCATTCTAAAAATTGGTGAAAACTGCAACAATTTTCGTGCAGTATTTGAGTTTATATGTTAAGTTAGACTTATGCTGTCGCTTACGTTTTTGTAGACATTTTCAAGGACAACTTTTCTCTAGAACCCAATTATATATCTCTCATCGTTAAGGCTGCGTTCGTAAGAAACGTTTTCGTTCATTTGTTTTTTCTCCGTCTAACTTTGGAAATCCTTCCACGAAAACGTCTTTAAAGTTTTTGCGTTATATATACGTATATATAATATATTAGGCTATATTAGCCACAGCTTGGTATTTTGGTAAAATAATGTCCAAAACCAGTTTAGTAGATACAGAGACACACTAGCTAAAAACTTCACAAACTTTCCCTCTTTATAATATTAGTATATAAAAGGAATGTAGGACAAGACAAAAGGAAGATGATTTGTCTCAACTAGAACAACAGAATTTATAATAGCTTTCCATGATTATAACGCGTGTTCCGATCTGAAATAGCACTGTGGGTGCTTTGATTGACACGAGCATTGAAAATACACACCTTATTTATAAATTCGCATTTCTCAATTTTATGACGTAGGGGTTGTGAAACGACCACTAAGCGACCATTCAGTGAATATATTTATATTCGGTTTGTAGTTAAAATATTTTAAAAACCAATGGCGCTTCAATGGCGGTTTTGGTCTTATGTTTCTGTTTCTATTTCTGATATGTTTTTCTTAATAGACAAGTTTTTTTTTATGTACTAGGAGGCAAACGGGCAGGAGGCTCACCTGATGTTTAGTGATACCGCCGCCCATGGTCACTCACAATGCCAGAAGGCTCGCAAGTGCGTTGCCAGCCTTTCAAGAATTGGTACGCTCTTTTCTTGAAGGACCCTAAGTCGAATTGGTTCGGAAATACTTCTATGGGCATAAAGTACACAGTCAGGATCTTAGGCACAACAGTCGCTTGCTCAAATTAGGCCAGAGCTTACTAAACCCATAAAAGATAATAAGCAGGTTTGGTTTTTATTTTGAATGGTGAATTTGCCCAAAAGTAATTCCTTTAAAAATTAACACAATTGTACAAAACATTATATTCAATTAGTAACATTTTAATTTACAAATTTTGTTATATTTGTGGAGGAAGGATGGTAAACAGTTACTCCAAACTTAAGGTATATCTTAGATATACCGGTGGCTCCAGAGCTGGTGCTTTCCTGGCTCAACGAATAAGTATCGCAATACAGCGAGGAAATGCTGCCAGTGTTATAGGTACACTGCCACAGAGACCAAACTTTTTAAATTTGTTTTAATTTTAATTATTACTAGCTGGCCTGGCGAACATCGTACCGCCTAACAGTCGATTCTTAATTTTTTTTTAATACTTATTCTGCTATTCGGGACACCGGTCTATCTAGTAAGATAAAAAAAAGAAAGTTGATAAGACACACATGATAGATACATTATGTCAAAAAATATTATAAAATTACCTTTCCGGAACCCTTCCACTAACACTTGAACTGAAATGGTATTAAAGTTCAAATTGACTTTTAACTATTATTACGAATATTTTGTATGGGAATATAGAAAAGTGTTGTTTTTAGACTTTTTCGCTCAATTTTTTTTAATTTTTCTGTCCGTAAGAACCATCCTCGTACTCCAAGGCATATTTAAAAAAAAAATTGGCCAAATTGGTCCAGGCGTTGTTGAGTTATGCGCTTACCAACACATTTTGCGATTCATTTTTATATTATAGATTATTTTGTAGGTTAAAAAAGTTGTAAATACTGCATTGATTGTTACGATTACTAATAAAAATATAAAGTATCAGGTGGCATATCAGACGAATAAAAAACGAATTTGGACTATATCTGCAATATTTTAGTAGCAGCTGTGTGTGGTGTAACGACAGTATTATATCTATCTCAATGTTTCAAGCGAAAAATAAAACGTACTTTGGCTGAAACTGCGTAGACACAGCTGTTTTGTATTATCAAAACTAGATACGTTGCGGAGTAAGGGACCTTTAAATATATATTGTACTATAGTGAACAATGTTTTTAATTTTTGTACCTTTTAGGTCTTAGGATTACCAAAAAACAGCAATACTACACAATAGTGGACTTTAACATAAAATCATTGTGGTGACTGGTCGGAGTTGAATTCGTGTATGCGGTGATGTTAGTTGTTTCGATTATGTATTTGCGTTGTTCCCACGAGAATGTAAGTGCGGGAGCAAGGTGAATCAGCAGGAGGGAGGAGAAATATAAATTTCACTATGCCTCCTCAACTCCAAACAAAGATTTTGTCCTCTTTGAGAGGACAAAATTTAATTTATTTTATGATTATTAATTAACTATTAATTACTTAAGATGTCATGTGGAACATGGTGTAATGGTTGCAGCTCATTACAAACATTGTGTAAAAAAAAAAACTTGGCGATTTAAAAGAGTGGCGGAGAGTTTACTGCCAGTGCTTCTGTTCCATTGCCCTTGATTTGAGAACTGGCACTAAATTTAAAATTAGAAGCATTTAATGTATATTTCTTTTTTGACGTTAATAAGTGTACATTGTGTTACCTATATGAATAAATAATTTTGATTTGGAATCTAAATTTTTACTCATGTTCACAAACATAAAATTCAATATGTTTATCTATAACATATTGTTTGTTGTATATATATTTCACACATAATAAAAAAATTGTTCACCAAAACCTCTTAAGAAACCTAGGGACCTAAGAAGGCCAGGTTTATGATCAACAAGGGCTGGGCGACCAATCGATCGGGTCCTCATTACACACCAGAAGGGATTTCATTACACTATATACTCATACTTTAGAAGAAAAGTTTCAAACATGAATTCAATTCAAACTCAGCTGTAATTTCAGAGGCAAACTTGTTTTAATCAAATAAAACCTGTATTTCAATGAATTCCAGACAATACTAATTACTAAGGCAAAATTTGTTGAAAGTTTTCCTAATCATTGAATTTTATTAGATTTAAGTCTATTCGGTGAATTAGCAAGTATAATGAGACAGATCGAAGTCTCCTTGATCAATTGTATCCTAATTCACCGGATTACATTGATGGGTTTTGAGAGAATTGTGAATTTAATCTATTTATCCACAGAGTAATGTACTGTTATAACAGGGAATTACTTAATTTATTGTTAAAGGCTATTAATTTAATTTTCGTGAGATTCGCGACTTTATTGATATATTATTGTAATGTTTATAAACTTCTGTAAACAAATATTAATTGAAGCGATGTATGGTTAAGACAGAAGAATGTTTATTGATTCGAAAGTGATGAGGCTTTTTTAAATTATATATTTATAACCTTCGTTTGTAGACAATAAATAATTATCAAGTTTTTATTTATATCAACTGCCATAATTATTCTGTGGCGTATCGAAGCTTGAAATGTCACTCAACGGTTTTTGTGTTAATTTCGAAGATTTTGTTGTACTTAGTCTGATTAATAGAATCCGAAGCATATCCCCCAAATCAAATTAAACTTGAAGTAGAAGGTTTTTTATTTTTTAATAAGAATTACGAAATTAAATTTCTACCTTTAATCTAAATGTACGAGCATTTTCATTAGCGAAAGGATCTTAATTTTGTTGATTAAGATAAATTAAAAATATTCTAGTGTTCGGTGTAACATATTTAGACAGAAATAATTAATTTTTCTTTACGTTTTACCTTAATATTTGGTTGTTTGGAGCTAGGAAAACACATTAATAAAAATCATAAGCTTCTTAACAGATTCTAATTATTTCTCAATATCATCAAGCAGTCATCTCTGATATAGGTTGCACTCCGGAGAATGCTCCTTGGAAATACACAACCTGATTCCGTCATCCCCTTTCAAACATCTAGAAGCACGCTGGAGTTGCAACCCTTCGTTGTTGACACCTCCAGATGCCATATTGCGCGATTTGGATCGTCGTTTCTTATAAATACAGAAAATCAGTGGAACTCAATTTTCCCTACACAGTATAATATGGGATCATTTAAGAGAGGTTAAATAAGCATCACCGGATAGGCGAGCGATCTAATAGGCCGCATATCACTTTATATCGGGTTGTGGCCAAATTTCTGCCCTGTTCTGTAAAAAAAAATTTAAATATGTATGTCCCAATATATATATATATGTAATGCGACATTCAATGTCAATAGCTACATTCTCAGTGGATAAATTTCACTTCAAAATTTAAGTTTAAAACCCCATTCTTTCATACATTTAAAAATCAGTTTCCACAGTATAAAGTAAAAGCAGTGGTTATTTATAACGTTATTGGGGACCCATTTATCGGCTGACCAACACTCGGCACTGTCAACCGCAGAGTAAAGACAAATGATGCTGTGCCATAGATTTAATGTCGACTCTACGTTCCTTGGTTTATTGCTTTCGAACCGTCTGTTGTGGGTAACAACTATCAGAGGAAATCTATCTATGGTCTAAACCATAGATATATTTTTTATCAGCGTTGAATAGATGTCTTTATATACTCATGCAGCAGATAATAAATCAATATTAGCCTTGAGGCTAGACTGACTTTTATTGTATATATACGCAATTAATAGTTGCTAGTACGCTGAAGGAAAACATCGTGACGTATTATGTACTATTCTGAAGTCTCGACACTGAATTTAGACAGCATACTAATTTAAAAAAAAAAATACGGGCGTGGTCAGTTGGAAATCTAGCCTGTGGTCATAGCGCGTGTCTTTAGAGATAGCTTGCCATTGCCTTAAGCTGTGTCTAACATCAGATTTCGGCTGTCAGCTGTCAATGGTTTCGCCAATATCCCTGCTTAGTTGCAACTAAGACTGGGTGAGCGATATTGATGCAATTATATAGTCTGTTGTGATTGATTTAGTAAAATTAAAGAAAACAGTCATAATAAAAAAAGGATAGTAAGACACTTATACAGGGAATACATTTTTAACTTGTAAAATACAATCTTATAGCAATTAAAATTGAATGATATAAATTGATTTTAAAGAATAATGCAAAATAAGAATGAAATTATTTTGCTAATGCTTACTATATTTTATCTGTACACCACCGTTCGGGTTTCAACAACGAACTGGGGCCTTAAAGATGCCTTAACAGTAGTGTATGTAGAAAGTCAAAAACTAAATTTGTATAAAAACTTTTCGACACGAACTGTTATTTCCTTGACCAAGGCCCCTGGTATAAATAAAAAAAAGTTACGGTAGTTGTCGGTTGGGAAATATAGAATGTGCTCACAATGCGTGTCTTTAGAGATAACCTGCCATTGCCTTAAGCTGTGGCTGACGTCAGATTTCGGCTGTCAGCTGTCAATGATTCCGCCAATATCCCTGCTAAATATCAAGTAGTCTGGCTGAGCGATATTGGTACAAATATATAGTCTGTTGATTTTGTAAAATTGTTAAATAGACCTAACGTAGTAATGATAGTGAACCATTTGACGCTATCGTTTTGAATTCTTGTGCAGAAAAAATATATGGAATATAATTTTTAATCTATAAAATACCTTTATATAGCAATTAAAATTGGATTTTTCAAATTAATTTTAAAGAAGAATTCAAAATTTGGATGAAATCATCTTGCTTAATAATATACAATATCTTAACACCATCCTAGTGGTGTCAACACAGAAATCTAATTAGCTCAAATTATGTGTTAGTTTGCTTAGAACAGTAGTAAAATCATTGTTTTTGTTAACTCTAGCCTGTGTTGTTAAGTAATTGTGTAGGCAAGAATTGGCAAGCTTGTGTGTGATAGTGATATCTTAGCATAAGCAGAATAAATGGCGTAGGGTATATATGTTTATAAATTACACTGTAACTAGGGTACAATAATAACAATACCATAAAAATCTAAGCTGTACATAAAAACAAAAAAGCATCATAAACAAATTTAAAAAGTTTGGCTGTTCTTTTTTTAAATAAATATATTAAGTAGATGACGTCAGAAACGGTCATATGCTGTTACTAGAACATATAAAGTGATAAGCGGTATTTAGCGAGGTTGACCACGGCAACAATTCATCTCGTTAAAATCCCGCAGACATTTAAAATACCCGCAATACTGTTTAATTTAACGGCCAGGATTGCCACAAATCGGTTTCCGAATTTGCATTATCCTTCGTTCACATGCGCGTGGCTCAGTTGGTCTGTACGTACATGGTCATCCGAGGTCCCTTTATGGATAGCATTTATTTATTTTTCTATCATGTATTGTTTAGAATATAGTTTCTTAGACTTTATAAATATGAAATTAGTCTTACCACCACTTTAAAATCCATTTGACAGAAAGTGACGCAAGAGTATTTTAGTCAAAACAATGCAATTTTATTAATTATTTAAGAAATAATAATACTTTTGGCTTATGGTTCCACAATTGTGTTCCACCGTTGTACATCTAAAAGACTAGTCGTTAATGCTACGAGTCGTTATTTTCAGTAACGTCTGTCCAATATCCTTTATCCAAGCAATTTACGACTTTAATTCGTTTGTATTAAATACCCTGAAGAGTGTGTAGTAGGCAACGGTCGCGCATCTATGGTACAAACTCGAGGGTATTTTGTATAGGTGCGTAGTATATGCAATACCATTAGATAAAATATTAAAATGTATGTAGTTTGTATAATGTATGCTAAAGGGAGCACCGCGTATGCAAACCTACTCACCTGGGCCTAAGTGTATTTATTTGTAATTGTCAGAGCCGAACCTTATTTATACTGATAAATATTATAAAAACTTAAAACGTGAGTTATTTTTAACCTCTTTAACTACTAAACCGTATCTAAAATTATTTAGAAAGTGATGGCACTGTATGTTATTTTATAAAAGCTAGCAAAAATAATAAGAACGAGTTTTTTTCGTCTCTTGTTTTCAACCATTGTAGGTTTGTTGATTTGTTTTATCTTTCACTGACACCTTACCTTATTTGTTATTGACACCTAGTAGCGGCAAATAAAATTATATAGGTTTTCAATACAAAATGCATTAAATTTTGTGCAAAAAATGCTAGGTTTATGGATACTAGACCAATTATAAATGATGAAGAATTGAATCTGGATGATACAACTGTATTTCCTGGAATTACAATAGATTCAAAACTTCAGTGGTCCCCTCAAATTAACGGATTGGCGAAGAGACTTAGTTCTGCAGCATAGCCGGTTAAAAAAATTCGCTCACTAACTAATGTCATACAGCATAACTAATGAAGTACTATCTAAAGTTAGTACCTCAAAGAAAAGCTTACACAGATTATCTTGTTGATAAAAGGGCCTGGGGCAAGTGCTAGACAGGCTACTTCTAATTAATTTGCGATATTTGTTTTAAAATAAGTGTTGTTTGATGATTTGCTATTTTAAAAGAGTACCGGGAGTTTCTTACACCGGCTTTTTCTCTCGGCGGTACAGTATTTCGCGGAACAAAAATGAAGTAAACGCCAAATGCTTTTTATTTAAATGAACCCGTAAAATAAACAATATGCTAGTCTGCTACTAGCATATTGTTTATTGGCCAATATATGTGCTGTAAAAAATGCACGAAAGGTCGGCAACGCAGTTGCGAGCCTTCTGGCAATGTGTCCATGAATGGCGGGGCGGCATCACTTAACACCAGGTGAGAAACCTGCCTGTTTTGCCCCTGATCTATATAAAAAAGTATCTTTATTTTTGCTACAATTATAAAAAAAAATTAAACCTAAACATTTATAAATTATTTATTTGTAGGCATCGTCTATTTACAGATATACAACACAAAAAAGAAAACAAGATAAAAATTACTAATTAAATTCCTTATATCCTAAATCTAGCGAAATCTTTTCAATTAAGAACATCCATAAAATTCGTAATTTGACTGAAGAGCTTCAATCTGCGCCAATCGCTCTATATTAAGCTTCCACGGAATACTTATCATTTTTAATAATGCCCTTTATAAGGGACTTCTCCATAGGGTTGTCCAATTTTTATGCTAAATAATATTTTTTTTATATAATTTAATGCTTCAAATAAAATCTTATGTAAAAAAATGATTTAACGAATTTTAAAACTTTTATATAAGCTATTCTTTATTTTATTAATCCATAAAAACGAATACTAAATTGTTGGTGCGTTCATTTTAATAAAAAATATCTGTTATTAATAAACATTGTTTTTATATGGAAATATCATATACGTATATGGCATAACTTTGGTAACACTATAACATTTTAGTTTTATTTAACGTTTCCTGATGATTTCCTGCATTTGACTTTTAAAATATGTATAATAAAATACATGTAAAGTTTCATACACAAATTTATCTAATTCTAATTACTTTTTACTGTCTATAACAAAATAAATTGCTATTTGTTTGTCTCGCTCACTTATGAATGGCTGGACCTATTTGGCTAATTATGATATTGGAATATTTGTGGAAGTGCAGGAAAGGTTTAAACGGTGGGAAATATAAATAATAAGTAAAGAAAAATCCTAAAAGACCACATTTGTAATTCCCAATAAAAAGCTAGTTAGCTGGGGTATATTTGATGTCTTTTGTCATTTTAGAAATAAACATTTCCAGTTGGTTATCGTGTACCTAGTTGCATTCAACAATTTGTGTTTCATAGTAGTATGAGGTCCGACCTCTTTGGTCTGTTTAAAAATATTGTATTAAGTTTTGACATGGATACGTGTATGTGATATGAATTTCACCGTCATCTAGTTATTAATAAAACATATGAATAGCGCCAGGTTGCGTGGAGCATAATTACATCTTGAAATATGTAATTTACTATAGAAATGGCGCACTTCATAGCGCATAAAAAAATACCTCTATGGTTATACAAACTTTATGGAAGTAACATAACCTGTATAGTAATGTACCAATAGACATTGCATTCTTAGAAAATTCATAATTCGAATAACGAACGAATTCCCGTTTAAATTATGATAAAACGATGAATAACGACCGTTTTTTTTACTCAAATATGTATTTATGAATTACTCATATTATAATCGTAAAAACGGCGATCAAAAGCCGAAAAACACAATAAATGATATAAATCAGACATCGGTTTTTGACCGTGTCTGGGCTTAATCCCCAAAGACTAAACATGAAAACCTCGCTTGAATTTTCGGCTGCCTGTCAACGCTGGCTTTTTCGGTATTTTCTTTGTAGTCATGCTTTTGGAGGTCTATTTAAAAACATGTTTGTGCATGCATATATATTGCATACAAACTAGGAGGCGTATTTAGAAAAATATAGAGAGATCCAGTCACAGTTTCCGCTAGGGCAAGTTTTAAATAGATCGTAGAAGAAATTAGCCTTAGCCTTTTAAATATAATAATAATAATAATAATAAAGCCTTTAATCAGATAGAAATTTTTTATATAATTTTTAACTTAAACTATTAACGCAACTAGTGAGTCTGTGACACCGACAACCCATCTGTTTGCCCAACTTTGGCAAAGGCCTTTTAAAACGATTTTTTTGTATAGTATAGTGTGTCATAATGAAGGGATAATATGCTACCTGCGGGTAGAGGACGTTTTGGCGGTATAGAAAGTCTCTCGGTTTCAAGATATTCGGCATTTTACAAAACTCAACCAAATTACATGCTCTGCCACTCTTTTTGGTGCCAAGACTCTAAAGTCTAAATGAAGGATTCAATCTGATTGTTGGATAGTATTTTTGGATTGACAACTATGATTTTTGGGGCCCATAGTTTTAAGGAATGAAGGTGGTGGAATAAAGTTTTATTGGTATAATTTTAAATTAATAAATAAAATAGTGATTTTGCTTAATATAAATAAAACAGTGGTCGAGTTAAAAACCTCTACTTGTTAAGTCGACTAAACAATATTTAATATAATATTTATAATGTAAATATAATTAGTCACTGTCTCATTAGAATATCATAGGTCGGCAATCATTATCCAAATTCTCGTTGCTTGTAACTAAATTTTATCTACACTAATATTGTAAAGAGGAAATATTGATTGTTTGTTTTTTTGTTTACAATGAATATGCTCCAAAATTACACGAGTGTTTGCAAAATTAATTCACCTTTAGAACCCTACGTTATTCCTGATGAACATAGACTATAGAATATTTAAAAAAAAAGTTAGGGTTCTGTATGAAATTAAGATAGTGTAACCCAAGGTGTGAAAAAGACCAATTAAAATTCTTAAGCCGCATACGCTACGGAAATTATTGGCAATAGAGTGATGTACTACAGATTCAGAGAAAAATCAATATCTACAAATAATTCCGCGATACCACGATGCCTAACAAAAATATATTCTTTTTGCATTTAAAAGTTTATTTACCGAGAAAAGCTATATGAACATCGTGCGACGTTCGAATTAATGCGTGATACAGCAGAGCACAGCTAGTTATTTATAAAACAACTTCGTGTAAAATTGTATCTGCGTAGGCAATAAACAAAGTATACAAAATACTATTATTAATATTTAGTATAAAATGATGACAATAATAGTATACTATAATTACTAGTTACGCACAACACAGGGACATCATAGTGTGGGAACTAGCGATATATGAACTTTGTCACAGCCCTTTTGTCATAAATAAAGTTATTATTATTAATATCTTAGTGCTTAGAAAAGCCAGAACTGACTTAACGTGTTTTTTTAATAAAATAAACAGTATGGCACCACCTTCTTAACGTCGTAAATCTCAATATAAAAACGTCTACATTCAAAAAGGGTTTCTCGTGATGAAAGATATATAAAATTCAAGGATGGCTTCAGGCCTCACTTTTTTAATAGTAATAACTGACAGCCCTATCTCTAACACAGTCTGACAGTTGGCTTAAGACACGTGCGCTAAGCGATTTATCATTTTTATTACGTGACTAAGCTTTCTGGACCTAACGAGGTTAAGTTTTATATCTTAGAAGTATTATATTAGACGCCTCGTCGAATATTTAACTGAGCTATTGTGAAAATAACGATTCAATATTTAATAACGCTTTTATACAAAAACTAGTGGACCCCACAGACGTTCGATAGCCAACATTAAGCTTTAATTTCTTTTAAATGTAAAAAAATAAGATTAAATAAATGTAGACAAATTATGTAAACGGGCGGTCTTACTACTGAAAGCTTCTTCCAGACAACCCAAATATAAATAAAAATAATACTAAACTACTCAATATAAAAATATCGAAGGTTTATTGGTACAATATTGGCAGAGTATTCCACAATTGTATTAGTGAGGTACTTATAGTCTTAGTATTTATATTATATTTTTTAAGGTTATGAAGAATTACTTTCAAGATATATTTAGGAATATTATAAATACTTAGTTTAAATTATTCCTTTTGTAAATTTTTGAATCTTTTTTAAATGTATTATGTATTCCATATCTGGCTATATTTTCAGTGTAACTGTTTGTTTATATATATAATTTATGTTAGCTGTAGGATAAATATACGAAATAAATAAAAAATTTGTTTGACATTGTGTTGATGTTCCTGTATCTACAACATTTAGTTGTTTCTATATTTATTAAATATTTATGGACTTAATTTATAGATAAACCTTATATGTATTTATTAAACTCCCTGTTATTGTTCCTCAAATAATATGAATTATTCTTTTTATACACCACACCCTTACTACATACATACCCTTAATTTTACACCATCACACAACATAGCTGAATTAGGTATTAGTTACTTAAATGTATTTAATATTTTTTATTGAGTTTTCCTTTCGTAAATGTTTGAACATTTTTTAGACATTACGTAGACCATTTTTGGCTATATCTTTATATCTCTAATACAATTGATTTTTATTATATATAATTTATGTTAGCTGTAGAATTACTAAATAAATAAATAAAATATAAGAATTATACTATACTTACGAAAGCGGTTATTATTTGTAATTTCCTTTGTCAAACTGCTTGGAGCTCATAATACAGAAATACATGTGATGAATAAGTCAACTGGGTGAGTATTTCGTCATATTGTTACACGATATTTCCATTAGAGAAAAACAAAAGAATGTATAGAAAGTATAGGAAATTGTTAAGATTGGCTCTTATGAACGAATTCCTTCCGATTAGTCAGTCAATTTGTTACGGCCGACCGACTCTGCCTGCGTACTAATGCGTGGTACAAGTTGAAAGCTTTATGTATGGTCTTGCTAGAATCTTATGTATTAAAATAAAATATTTTTTGACGTGATAAAGTCTTATAAATCGAAATGAATTGACTCATTGTAACTTTCCGCTTGAGCCGAGCGTAACATAACTTATTAATTTGGCTTGTGACGCATTGATCTTAAGTTGTTAATTAACTCATTGTTAGTTGTAATTAATCTATATAATTTAAGTAAAAAGACATTTGAATTTACGAGGTATGTGTTAATTTATCGAAAAAAAAATCAATTTTCAATTAACTCCTTTGTATTATACAAAATATTGATATTATTCTATTCAATTTCTGAAAGTTTGTGATTTATCATAAATGTTTTCTTACGACGTTATCACGTAAAACTATCGTCCATAAACCTACTTTACAGACAATTAAAAGTGTTTTTATGTAACTGGGGGCAAAAGGGGAGGAGCATTGCCAGAGGGTTCGTAAGTGCGTTGCCGGCCGTAAACAATATTAATGTCTCAAATAGAACCACATTAATACGCTTTCTGAGAATAACACAGCGATGTTGGAAGTCTGTTAATGGGGAACCGGAACGCAAACTCCGTTGTGTCACTAGTAGAAACACCATCTTGCGACATTTTGCTCATCAAGAAACTTGGTTGACACTTTTTAATTCTATTACTGTAGAGGATATTAACAAATTGATTTTAATACTTTAACGTTCTACAATTTTGGAAGGTATTTCAACTTTCTTTTACGTAATACAATAAATTTTGTAAAATTATAAAACAGAAACGAGAGCGAAAATGAAAAGAATATTTTCTCGCTAGAAGCCTATATCTTGGAGCGCCCGAACAGAAATATAATTTCGATTGTAGTTGCTGGGTCAAATCAAGGTCGAGTATCATTACAGTTAACTGTCAAAGTCAGTAACAACACTCGACTAAGTTTCCTTTATGCTGGGATATGGGGCAAACTCGGAATGTCGATTTTACTCAGAATAATTCAGGTTTCGTGCAAATAATACGTGTAGATTGTGTCCAAAATGAAACTGATCTTGTCTTGTTGTAATGCTTATGTATTACGATAAAAATTTGTATACTTTTTATAATAAGGATCTTGTTTTGTTTTTCTCATCCTTTGTAATGGGTAAGAAACACTAAGATTAATACTTTAGTACTAAAATAAATTAACGCTGGCTGGCGTATATTATGTCAAAATAGATGTATTTGACGACATATCTTATAATAAACAAGCCTATTCCAGTTCTATGTTTATACTAATGTCTATATACTTAGTGTGTATTGATATTTAAATAGTTAATCGGTTCCCCAGTGAACTAGAATAATTATATTCCAGTTTCAATCGAAGCGGGCGATAATCTAAATTAAATACGATTAATATTTCAAGCTCTAATTGTTGTTCTGTTAGATAAATGAGAATATTACTTTTATGTTATTTAAAAAGAAAAACAAATGACTGTTAGGACCAATAAATAATCATAGTATTGCGAACTTTATAGTGTTTTTTGTTTTAAAAACTCTAAATGAATATAGTCTTAGACAGTGTTTGAAAACACTACGCACTAAGGTCGACCTTACATAACGACGTTGCAGCATTCTGCGTAGCGCTCTTTTTGCGATCACACGATCCTAGAAAATTTATAGAACTATCTTTGCTTATAATGTAATTAAATAATATTCTAGAAATAATAAAGGTGTCTGAACAAGAAATTTCGAGAAAGGGCGATAAAATAAAAACGAGAAAAACATACTTTTTACAGATTACTTTTTATCGAGATAATAAGAGATAACAAGTCTATGTAACTTAATGTACTAAATATAATTTTACTTACAATAATAGTGTCCTATAACTCTGTCACTATATGAAGAGAGATTTTGGTGTGTTCTTTCATTTACTCTTAAGAGTGAGATTTATAAACACGAATTTGATTCTCTATGACACAGGTATCTAATTAAAATCCAATAAATGTGAACAGTGTATAAATACTTATATTATTTGATATCTTATTGTGATATAGTATTGTCTTTTATTAAGACAACTTTTACAAATTTAAAGAAAATACTTTTTTAATGGATTGAAGATATGTATTATTATAAACTTATAATTATTTTACATAATTTTAATTTTTTCCCGATGTTTCAATATAACTTATAATTATAAGTTTATACATAGCTTCAATGCGTTAAAAAAGTGTTTTCTTTAAATCTCATTGTGATTCCGAATATACTTCTTTGAAAGTTTCTTCTGCCCAAAACAATATTCGTAGTTAGAATCTTTAAGGTACCATTCCTAATTAGGAAACTATTAGAGCCGAAGCGCGTGATTGGTTCGGTAAATGCTTATCAGCGGCCACCCTAATCTAATTATAGATTCGCCTGATGCTCTCTAATCTAGGTGTAATACCTAGTAACCTGTAAAAGCTATATAATAATGTATTCATTAAATAATATTCATTTGTCACTAAATATTACAAATATACAATATTTTCATTCTATATATCCTACGGGCACTTAAACTGAGAAAACTCGTACCATTAGTACCATTTCTTACATAACATAGTTTTAATAAAAGATGCATACACGTGTATATCAACATAATTTGACAGACACATTATGCAGCCATTTTAAGAGCTAAATTATAATTATTGCTTTGCATTTGTGTCGGCGTGGAGTTTGTATGTAATAAAGAGTGGCGGAGAGTATTACCAGTTCTTCTCTTCCATTCTACGCCCTAAATTTGAGAACTGGCAGTAAATGTAAACTCAGGAACTAGTCGTCCTATTATGAAATAATGTTATCCGTAGAAAGGATCGTTACTCTTTATTTAAGTCATTATTGAGATAATATCTGATTGATTAATGTTGCTGTTGCTGACAAAGTCGTTCGAGTAACACCGATTGCAATAGTGATAGTATGACAACGGACTGTTGAGAAAAAATTGTATATACTATGAGTGTATACAATCGTTTAGTCGATGCCCATGCTATATTTTGTCTAGAAGTGGAGTAAGGCTTTAATTTCGACTGAAGTTCCAAGTTTAGCAATCAGCTGGCAATTTGTCTTCTGGCATATACGTCCTTATGTATGTCCTTCATATATTACATTTAATTTATGTTACTTTGCCGCTTAATACAAAATGTTGTATACCTTACAATATTCTATATATACAAATGTATATGCTTATGCTTCGCTCTACGTATATAATAACAAACTAGTAAGTGATTAAAAAACTTGTTTTTTGTCCTTGATCTCAATTACCTACCACACTGACCAAGTTTCCACAGGACAAATAAAGCGCAGATTTCATATATAGGTACGGTACCAAAACTTCATTTAACACGCTAATACAGCCTTGCGATTCTGTAACTCACTTTTCGAACTCACACAAAAACAATAAACTACAATTTCCCTCCTTATCAGAATGCCAAATCGAAAAATGACTGCTTTAGGACTGAATTGACCGCGACCGCCGCTGTGAAACCGCTGTGTGAGTTCGAAAAGTGAGTTACAGAATCGCAAGGCAGATCTAAAATAACCTATTATTTAGCATATTTACTAACATTTTGTTTCAAACACGATATCAATAAATTTAAATAAAGTTAATATAGCAACAAAACCTCCCAGGATAAAGGGAAATAAAAGCAGGAAAGCGTATATACAGAAACTCGTGAAGATTTGAATTCCTTAGCGACTTGATAGAAAATAGATTCCGAGTCGTGAGTTTTGACAAGTTGCGAGCGGGAAATGTTGAAAATTCAATCCGGTAAACTTCCATTGTGTCGTGATGATATGAAAAGCGAATATAACATTGAGTTATATGTAAAACGGCAAACGCTGTATAATCTATAATAAGCCCACAATTTTCGATCCTGAAATGTGTAACAAAAATTTGTTATAAATAAAGTTATAAAGCAATAATCGATTTTGTTTTAATTTCCGCGTATCTCTGTCCAGTGTAGAGTAATTTTCGATGCGAGTGAAGATGAAATGTTGCGCCGTTTCGACATGATGAGATTCCAAGAATTTAACGATGTTTGAATGATGGATGGGGTATTTGAAGCTTTTCGTCGCTTTAGAATTATCGACAGCTTTTAGTTCAGGCTTTACTCTGTTTTTGTACCTTCAGTACTCCTCGGTATTCCTCGGTGAATGTAAATAAGACGTATAAGCGGGGGGGTAAATAATTTATTATTTATTAAATATTATTAATCACGATACATGTACACCGTAACTCGTCTTTATTTGAAACTTTATGAAAATCTTTTATTAGATTAAATATAATATGTTTATATTACATAATAATTATTTGTCATGATTCCCAATTGCTCTCGAGTTTTTGGCTGAAGAGGTAAGAAATTCGATAAAATCAATCTTTGAAGATATTATGAGTTTTTTTTAATAAAGGTGATATAAGTTTTTTTTTTCAAAAATTATCTTTATTACAATACTACTTCTTTTACTTAAATACTAGGTCATCGACACTTAACTATCATGAAGTCAAATTCATATAGAATCACATTTTGGATCGCATTTCAACAGCCCATAATTTATACAGATCTTCCTTTCCTAAATAATAAGATGATTTAAGTTGGCTAATTGTACATTTTTATATATATTTTATTTATATTTTTAATTGTAAAAATGTTATCGTTGATTTGGTTATGCACTTGCACTCTACCCTTACCATTTTTGTAGATTTTATTCCTTACTAGGGTTAACTGATAGAAATTGCTTGTTATAAGGCAGCCCGTTGCATCCCTAATCATTTATGCTACTTGTTTATATTTATAATGCGACGAAGTTTAAATAAATAACATTTAAATGGACCTAGGGGATTTTAGATTTTATCAAAAAAATATAAAGAAAGGATTACCACATCCAATGGTTTGTATGGTCGGTTAGATATTGGAACAAGGCCGGTTCATCTTCTATCGGTTAATAACGGAATGTCGTGTTTATTAACGGCCCAATAGCTTACGATATTTACTGCTTAGCTAACCACTTTATACTTAACACAGTAAGCTGATTAAAATAATTCTAATAATTGAGACTACCGTCGTTAATTGGTTAGATTATGTTTTGTCACGTTTAATTTTCAAAGTGACTCAGAAGTGGAGACAAAATATATAGTTTAATTCGATTGAATTATCGTAAAATATTTTTTGTACGTGAAGAATACCGCACGTCAGAAGAATTACTTTGACTACTAATAAGTCGTGATAAAATGCTGTTATTACAAATAAGGATTTAAAAAAAAATATTTTATGCGTATAGCATCAGTTCTGAAGATCAATCTTGTTAGATAATGATTTGCGACAAGCGTGATCTGAATAGTCAAGTCAAAGTCAAAAATCATTTATTCTATATGAACACGTTACATGGTAACACAATGAACGTCAAAAAAGAAATATACATTAAATGCTTCTAATTTTACATTTACTGCCATTTCTCTGTCTATCAAAGGCGTAGAACGGAAGAGAAGAACTGGCAATAAGCTCTCCGCCATTCTTTTTAATCGCCAAGTTTTTTGTTTTACATAAGTTTTGTTAGGAGCTGCAACCACCATGTTTCACATGACATCATAAGTAATTAATAATAATAAAATAAATTAAAAACAAAGATTTGTCCTCTATCAGCAGGAGGCATGGTGAAATAGGAGAACACACTTACTTTCTCGTGGGAACAACACAAAAATAATAAATAAATACAAAGCACTGCTGTCGTAACATACACACCTTCACGTACTAAGCCTCACTTTTACACCATCACACAACACAGCCAAATTTGTTACCACTTAGTTAAAAAAATTGATTTTTTTTATTGTTTATTTCCTTTTGTAAATTGTTGAAGCTTTTTGTAGTTAAATATTACGTATTCCATCTCTGGCTATATTTTCAGTGTAAATGTTTGTTATAATATATAATTTTTGTTAGCTGTAAGATTACGAAATAAATAAATAAATGGTACAGGAAGGACATAAGCTTACGATTGGTCATATGACTATTTTGGTCCATTCAAATTTGATTTGTGATTGTAGGTCTTGGTATAAATTTGAGAGTCACTCTCTGCTAAATACGACTTCCGTATGACTCAATTATTCAGCTGTGTCTGCGTCTCCGAAATAAGAAGCTTCCAGCGCCACACTTCCTGTTATGTACCACCTCCCACCAGATGCTGGGTTTCAGCTGCAGCAGGTCCTCTTCCACATAGTAATTCTAGACTCATGGCCCTAAGAGTATCTAAATATAATCAATTTCTAAATATAAACTATAGCTCGAAAAAGCATGCATAGAGCATTACATTATCTAAAATAATAAATGTTCTTACAACCCAATATGTCATATAAGAAACGTAGTTTTTAAAAACTGATTCCTCTTTACTTTCAAGTACATTTTGATCTTTTGATGTAAAAAGTACAGTAAGGCTTCTTGCAAAAAATTCATACGAGGGATACATAATTCGTCAAAGGCTTGCCCCGACTTTCGGGTACAAAGAGAAATATTTAGATAGTTGAAACCTCGCGCATTTTGCAAACAAATATTACATATGACATTGTATTGTTACAAGAATAATTATCAAATTTATTATTATATCATGCTCATCCGTTCAAAAATCAAAATACGTTTATTGAGTTTAGATGAATATCAGATATAATGACAAAATTCGCGAAAGAGCAAGACTACGCCATCCGTTCGCATAACTACCAGGAGGCTTTGTTCTGAGAAGAACGGGCAAGAAACTCAGCAAGTTTTACCCTCCCTCTACATTCATTTATTTACACTTTGTTGCTTTATGATATAAAAATTAACAAAATTACAAGTAAAGGAAAGGCAACTGGCGGCATTACAATTATACAAAGGAAAATGTCATAAACCACAACGTCATTAAAGTTACATAAGTAAAAAAAAATAAAAATCTGTTCTGTGTTTTACCACATTCACACATATTCACAACACTTCAAAGATAACAAAACAAATTATAACAATATAATTAGAACTATTGCCAAGCGTTTTTATCTTCTGTGCAGTAACCTTTACACATTAATGTGTTTTGTATCTGTTTAAAGGCAGTTGGAACTGCATCTATGATTTCTAAATAGAAAGGTTTTAACAAATATATAATTGATTCAAATTTTACATTCTTATCATCAGTTTTAGTGTAATGCTGTCATTCGTTTTATTTAGTTGAATAATAGTTTTGCTTTGTCTTAGACACCCGTGGATGCTTTTATCAGATTATTGTAATACTAGAGTAGAATGCCAACGTAACCCCTAGAATATCTGATACGAGGTGTTTCCTTACAGCGTTTAGTAGGTAAGAGTAGCGGATATAAAAAAGTATAAACCGTGTTTGTTTTAACTTTTTAAAAGCAAAATATTTTAAATTAGTGGTGCAGTAGTAAACGTTGTATATACAAAATAATACTGAGTAAGATAATAAACTAATCATATATTGCTATTAAGTACTAAGCAGTTAATTAAGTTTCTGTACGAAGTGTCATGCACAGGTTTCACTACAATGTAATCACTTCCAAGAACACTACAGCTTAAGACATTATTAATTTATGTTATCATGTGATTTTTACTTTGTAAACGACTTTATCTACACGTTTAATAAATTTACATTTTAAATAAATATATTTATTTAAAAATGATTCTCAATGGGCATTACAATAAGAGCTTACATCTAGTAATACAAAACAAAATGATTGTACAGAGTGACCAACACACATGATTAATAACTATTGCTAACAGAATTCTAACAAACTATAAATATATGAACTAAAAAGCTTAATATAAAAATGATAAGCTATTGGACATTTTTGAAAGATAGATAGCTCTGTGAAGTAATAGAGGTGGGTCAATTACATGTAAAAACTATACAGTGAGTATGGGTGATACTGAGACTTAAAGAAGATTCAATTTTACCCAAAGTTCAATAACCTTAAAAGATAATTGTAACAACAAATATTTTTATAATTATATACCTTGGAATGGCATACGTTTGTAAGGTAATTTGTAATAATTGCATAATGTTGCATACGTAATGGGTTTTCCTCTAATGAAAACTCGGAAAAACGTAAATAATTTCTAGCCCGAAGGTAGCTCTAAATATAACTGCCAACAGTGAAAAACTCTAATTAACAAATAGCTCTGCGGTGGAGATGGATGTAGAAATTCCTAAAACTGTATCAGAGCGGAATGCCGATTCGCTTTTTACATCATGACTTTGAACTAAATTTATTAACATTAGTTTTGTGAGAACACCTACATCTAACATTGCAAGAACACAACAGTCACTAATTTTATTTCCGTACCAATTCATAAAGGGCAGCAACGCACTCGCGAACCCTTTGGCATTGAGAGTATCCATGGACGAGCGAAACGTCAGATGAGCTTTCTGCGCGTTTGCACCCTGTTCTATAAAATAAAATTTGTGTAAGACCCAAATAATCGACGACGTGTAAAATACAGAAGGAAAATATACATGAATGGAATGGAGACCCATATAGGATGTAGTGCCACGGGATCATTATCATTATTCTGCTAATGAAGGTTTCTATACGATAATATTAGTTAATGCAACTGTTTCATAATGAGTGCTATTAAAACACATGAATGTTATAATAGTTTATTACGTTTGTTTTAATACCTAATTATGCATGTATAAAGACTAATATGATTTGCATATTTTTTGTCTGATGTATTTAGAAGAAGGTTGTATTAGCTCTGGGTATTGAAAAGTACGTCTTACATCAAGCCACGGAGGCGTTAAATAAAATAAATAAGAAAATAAAATAAATAAGAACATTTTTTGCTTCTGGATGCATATTGGGTTGTAAGCGAAGAACGCTGCCATCACTTGGAATATATTTTGTTACTTCAAATATGTGTATAAATACTTTGCACCTGTGTGTGTATGTGTCTACCCTCCCAGTAGCTGGGATTGCACTGAGTTATGACGGTTAAAGGCGATAGTGTTTCTTAATAAAAATCACCATTTTATCTTAATCAAAGAGAAACTAGAAAAACGACACGAATCAATGGGTAAATCTGCAAAGGGAACCCGTTGGCCCGTTGACTAATTAATTGCTCGAGTGAATGACAGCCCTCGGATAGTGATGGGACAATTTGACGATAGTTTTTAGGGTTTCGAATATTTAAATTAAATTATTTAAATTGATCGTATCATGCAACAGTAGTACAGTGTAAGTTGATTAACTCAACAGTTTGTAAGTTAAGGCCGGTAACATATTCGGCTCTTGGCAGTTAGAGCGCCCCATTAAATTAATAAAAAAAGTGTTAAATATAATATATTTGGTAATTACTATTGTCATTTTTGAAAAAATAAAAATTATAGTACACTCTCTTATTAACGATTTCTTTAAATATGGACATATTATGTTTATAAAAAGTATTTACTATTATATTAAAAAGTGTAAATTAAGCTACTTAGTACTTATGTAATGCAACAAATTTCCTATAATATTAATTTTGAACACATACCAACTGAATATAACTCCTATAATCTATGTCCTGCATGCACTTCTTTAATCTATGCTTGTGGTGTTGTTCATCATTTAAATAAATTATATGTATATGCTTGTGGTAACCCACCCATAGGATTTAATAAAACATAATAATATATTTCTAATTGGTTGACTTACCAAATTTGACTCAGAGAAGAAAAGACATAATACTAAATCAAGAAACCTAATAAAATTTTACTTCCTGAAATGTTTCATTTTGATGGTGTCTCAGTTGGCTTTAATTCGAGCTGTGAGAACGGTCACCTGATATTGAAAGTTTAAACCACCTGTGCCATTTGGCAGGTCGACTTGTTTTGTTTAAGCTAAGTAGTTTTGTAACTTACCAATTGTTTCTAAGTTCCAGCGATAATTGTTGGTGCTGGGTTAAATCAACAATGTTAGTTTTGTTTTTATATATCATTAAACAAATTTGGCTATTTTTTTAAATATTGCTTAAGAACTCTCTATTCATTATGAAGTATTTGTATATTATTGATGAATAAACCTTCTACAAATTATTTCGTTAATTAAATGGATTCTTTTAAGTTATAGTTATAAATTATTAAGTCAAATTCAATTTGATGACATATTTATTGTTATGTATCAAGTCGTTACGCGAAATTACGTAGCATTATTGCGTAATGTTTAATAAGTTATGTTTATTTTCATGATTCAAAAAGTCGACGATGTGTGTCAGACATAGAATGCTGACTTACTTGTCTGTTAAGAAATGAGATTTTACCGCGCACCACCACTATGTGGAACGAGCTGCCCACTGAAGAACGTGAAAATTCTTAAAGGCCAGCAACGCACTTGTGAGCTTTCCGGAAATATTAGTTTCCATGGGCAGTGGTAATACTTAACATCAGGTGCGCATATTAAGCCCCTGTTAAATTATTAAAAAAAAATTAGGATAAAAATGCAGCCCAAGACCAAAGGTAGTAAGTACCACGATACAACAAAAAATCAAAATATCGAAACTCCAATGAATTTCCCTATAAAGACAAAGTTAATTATGTGAGCATTAATATCTATGCGGGTAAAATTTATGGTTTAAAAGCTATATAAGTGATCTTGAGATATTGCAAAAGTGTTACTTGGCAAGAAACACAATCACTAAATGTTGTAGCAACGAAATGCGCTACGTGTCAAGTGTATAGTGATCGATAAAGATGGGATCTCTAGTGTGCCGAGACAGCCTTTGTTAGTGCGTCTACGTTTAAGAAAATATTGACTTTAAATTTTCTTCAAACTGTTTTTGTTTCTGTAGCAAAATGGGTTATTTATTTTAGTTATTGAAATTTTGAATCTTAAATCTTTGAAAGCTATATAATCCTTTCAATATTATAAATAAAAGAAAACAGTGGTTTATAGCGTTTTCTCATTGGATTCGTATGAAAATACTAACGAACCTCGACCAACAAAAAAAATTCAGTCCAGGCACAATTTAAGAGTCAAATTTTTAAATCACTATCGATATTGGTTAACCAACCCAGCACATAACTAGTGAGCAGGTGGCCGACTTTCTTTTAATTGAACTGAATGCCAGCACGTGGCGAACAAGTAGTGTTTACACCGTTTTACCGAAACGTCCGAATGATTGACGCTTAGTTTCTGCTGGAAAATGGATGGCCCGAGAAAATGGTCCTGTCGTCTAATAGCTTGTCTAAAGGGTGTTTATAAAGGGAAATGTCGGAGGCTAGTTGAAATCCATATCAAACGCGTATGTTTGTTACAAAAAATATTTAATTTATCAAAGTATCGGATTGTTTTGTAACGAGTTACTAACGTGGTAACAACAATTGTTTCGATGAGGTTCAAATTATTTCTGAAAAAAGTGGGTGCGTACAAAGTACATATGTCAGAAGTGAAACTAATTTTTAAGTATCTTTCATATTTATACAAATCTAAAACTTGAGATTTCCGAGGCTTAGAGGGAGGGAAAAAGGAATGTATGTTAGGAATTTAATCGTCATCAAAATATTTAGTGTCGGAAATTAATACAAATTATAAATTAAATTTTTTAATTGTTTTTTTTCGATAATAAAAATTGTAATTACATTGTAACGCCATTGTAATTTACAATTCGTCATTTGGGATTTCAATAAATTATTTTTCATAAAATCTAAAATACTAATATTTAATAAATTCTCTGTACGGAATTTTAATTTCGTACAAATAGAATTTCTATAAGGCAATTCGCCCTTCTTACTCTGACTCAATCGGTCTCTCCCTTTTCTTAGACAAAAACGCTGTACGCTAATATTATTATTATTACTTATATAATATTATTATTGCGTTTTATCCGTAAAATGCGCCCTCATGCGCCTAATGAAGTTTTACTTCAAAAAATCATGGGCCTGTCACAATCTCAATTTCAAACACATTGTTCAGGTTTGTTTCAAACAAATATGTTATAATCAACAAATGTTTAAATATATATATGGGGTTTATGTAGTTTAAAAATAATATATGCTTTAATAAATTAACCGTGTATTTTCTAGACATTCCGTATGTCTATGAATGAATTACTTTACCGGTCTTCATAAGAATATGAAAAGAATATCTTTTCAGTGAATATACATAGAAATAAAATATGTCTTTGAAAGATATTTCTATGATGTATTATCGTATTGTTTATATGTACATTTGTGAAATATATACATTGGGCGATTATTGTATACCTTTTTTTTTTTATTTTTTTTTATTTTTTATGTAATAGGAGGCAAACGGGCAGGAGGCTCACCTGATGTTAAGTGATACCGCCGCCCATGGACACTCATAATGCCAGAAGGCTCGCAAGTGCGTTGCCGGCCTTTCAGGAATTGGTACGCTCTTTTCTTGAAGGACCCTAAGTCGAATTGGTTCGGAAATACTTCTGTGGGCAGCTGGTTCCACATAGTGGTGGTGCGCGGCAAAAACTGCCTTAGAAAACGCTCTGTTGTGGAACGACGGACGTCGAGGTGATACGGATGGTATTTTGTATTTTGCCTTGACGTCCGATGATGAAACTCAGCTGCAGGTATTAGACCGAACAACTCCTTTGTTTCATTTGTTTATTTCCTTTGAAGAATAGTTAACCTCAAAATAACGAAGTAACGATGTGTTTGTAAATAGAAAACTGGCTTTTCTTGCGAAAGCATCGCATCTAAGAAAGTTTACCGAATTAAAGGGTTGGTAGTTATTTTTATATTATTATCATAAATTTTAAAACAACGGTGCTATACCAAGCAAGGTTGCGATTAATATTATAATTTCAATACAGTTAAATGATTGTGGGTCACAAAAATCCGTCTTCTAGTTTCTAATGATTTCTGAAATTATTTGTTGCATATTTATTAATATAAGCATCTATTTTATGCATTATGAGCATGATATAAACTAAGGTTTAATATAATAATAATAATAAATAATAAATAAAAACTTTATTCATGACAGAAGGGTTTGTGACAGAAATCATAAATCGCTGGTCCCCACACTAGGGAGGCCCTGTGTTGTGGGTAACTAGAAAACAATTATTTCGTGGTACATGTTAAAATTTGTAAAAAAAAAATGATGATAATAAAAAAGAAAAAATAAAAATAATAGTTATAAATTTAGTGTTACAAATGAAGTGAATGAGTGAGTGTGTGAATAGGTGAGTGTGTGAATAGGTGAGTATGCGCATGTATTTGAGAATGAAGCTGAAAGTTGTTATGATCGTGCACTGTGCATAGTGATTAAAACAATCACGCATCATTTAAATAATAAAAAAATAGTTTTTGGTCTACACGCCTAGCCAGCGTTATGTGGTTGCATCGCGAAGAAACGATTGCTGACATACACTTGTAACGTCCAGAAACCTGCAACT
The DNA here is from genome assembly GCA_963693345.1 of Pieris melete. NCBI lineage: Eukaryota > Metazoa > Arthropoda > Insecta > Lepidoptera > Pieridae > Pieris > Pieris melete. The sequence continues at coordinate 217,989 of CAVNZK010000078.1, forward strand.
GTGTTTCATCTTCGGACATTAAGGCAGAATTCGAAGTCCGTGGTTGCACCATTGAGCATTTCACTATGCACTTTTTGTCGCTCACCGCTGTATGACACCAGCTCAAAGACAATTCTTAAAAAAAACCAGCATGCACCCGCCTATCCTTCTGTGGGTGTCCATGGGCGGTAGTTATTACTTAACTCTTGATATAAAAAAGGTTTTGTTTATATTAAAAAGACGCGTTTGAAAAGTTTTTTTTAATATATTAAAAAGTACTTTTTAAAACAAAAGTTCTAATAATTATCTTAGACTATACCAATGTTAGAGTTAAATACCCACATTTACAAATATATTAGAATTTTTACCAATATGTGAATCCGTCACCCAACTTATGTTCAGTATGCAGCGAGTGAATGCGCAGTTATTTAATTAGAAGCTTTTCGAGCAACTGAAAATCCTTTTATTTCTTTTCAAGTGCCGTGTCAAGGCTGCGTGACAGCTGACGGCTCGTTTCATGAATATGAGAGAATAATTAAGATTCTCAAAAAGTATGTTACTGCTAAGCATAAAAGGGCATTACGTAACTTGACTGTGAGGATGCAAAAGAACAAAATATAGACTTATTTTATTATTATTCTTACTCCACAAAAATTCTACATTATTTCTGAGTATTAGTGTTTTTTTTTATTGTTTAATTAATCTGTTGCATTTATTAGGGTCAACATGTATTATTCCTATATTATTCAGTAATATGTATTGACAACGAATTAAAAGATCTTGTTATTTAATTTATCACAAACTCGAAAGTTGTGACCCTGTAATTAAAGAAATTATGTGAAATATATTTAATATTATCCTTTAGGGGTATATGCGGTATAAGAGTATATAATCCTTGTATTCATAGATACTTTAATCCCGTCAAATTGGTATTTTAATCAAATAGGAGTTAGAGTTGCTATTTTCTCGTTTAACTGTAACATACTTGAGCATCATTTGAATGAAATTGAAAATATACGACTCTAGAAACACGCTCTTCATAAAGGCTTAGAAAAACTTTCATACTAAAACTATATCTCCTAGAATTATTTTATTAAAACATTATACGATACAGTATTTCTTTACTAGAGTTAAGTTTTTTTTATTGACATATTTTTATAAACATAATTTAATGATAAATGTATGTATATTTTAAAATAAGAGAAGAAAATTTTATTTAAAATTGAAATACAGCTAGCTATATATTGTAAAATTCCAATATCATTAAGGTTCAAATGCATGTATAGTATGTTGTGAGTCAAGCCTTAAGCCTATTTGGCACGACTCCCTATATAAACGAAACTACACAATGTTTTAAGTGATTTTTAACTTAATTTTTAAATTCTATTGTTGTTCATAATAAAATAAAATAAAGTAAAGAAATGAACTGCGGCAAGACAAGGACATCTCAAGAAACGCAAACTATTTTCTAATCATTCCCAGTAGCAGTAGACCTAAGATTATACACCATGAGTACGCCATAATAGAAAACGCTGGTAATTTCTTATGGTACTCACGTTAATAAAAAAAATATTGATATGTAAAATTAATAAAGTCTGAAACAAAACACACAAAACAATACGACCGCTGTCAAACATAAATTCAGAGAATAACGACAGTAACAAAATATAATGTTTGAATAAAAATGTTTATTGGAATACGTGTAACATTACCCATTGATAAGTGATATAAAATAATCTTATCACGTAAATTTTATTTTATTTTAGCACCGTATTTTTCTTGGTTCTTTGTATATAAATAGATTTCGTTCGTGATTACTTGTATTGGTTGTTTTATAAGTGGCCATAATGTATGGCTAAATATACAGGGTGGTCAAAAAGTCGTGGAACAAACGCAAATAGGGGATAGATGAGGACATCAGCTGCAAAAAATTGTTCTTTTCGGCTATTAGTCCGAACCAATCTTCAGACCACTTCCCCCTGCTCATGATAAATGAGTAAGAGGATGCAGAAACATTGCGCTTGAACGGGAATTTCTTAATATCATTATGTGAGATGATATAAACGGAGAGTATGCGTTCATTTGTGATTGGGCTAACGGACGCAACACCAAAAAAAGTGTTTAAAAATGACAGTTCTTGTCGCCAAATTTTCATACAAATTTAGTTTTCGACTTTTTATATACACTACTGTTAAGGCATCTTGACTAAGCCCCCAGGTTGCATGTCGCATTTCTAGTGCAATTCGCGTGGTATTGATGATGACCAATCACAATCAAACGGAGCGCACAATCGTGTAGTTTTTGCTTACGATACAAACACCAAACGAAACGTAGAACATAGAGCAAAGATGCTGCAAATTAGACTTATAGTTTTTAATATCAAAAGTGACAAACAAAAGAATAAGATGTAAAATTACAAGTAATATTTAGTCTTTAATCACGACTTAAAATCACTGGAGTATATTAAGGAATGATTCTTTATCAAGCCGGCGTTGATTAAAAGTCTATTTGATACGCTGCTTCTGAATCTTTTGTAATTTTTGATCTGTAGCTGTAATTATTAAAAGGGGATCTAAAAACGAGCAACAGTATTTACTTCTCGACGATTGTTTGACGTGACGAAAAAAATTCTTTCATAAAGTGTTTCTCTTATTATATTTTTTGATCCATTACCGAAAGCTATATGTGAGGGGAATGAGAATAACGTTGCCTAAATGTTGTCTAGATGTAAGAAGCCGTTTTTAACGCAATGTAAATTTTATTTGATGTTAGATTAAAGTTGTCGGATAAAATTTAAAATTTATAGCCCTAATTAATATTATAAATGTAAACTTGGGTTTGAATGCGTACTATATGAACTATGCACGTTAATTTATTATGAACTGGATGGCTTTTACTAGTTCTCAGTATCCGAATTTACATTTTTAAATCTTTAATTACAAAGCACGGAAGTGGAGTCGCTTAAATACAAGTATTTTAATTGAATGAATAGGGATCTTTGACTCTGACCACGTGAATTTCAATAAAACAAAACAAAAAACATTTAATTATTATGATTCGTTTGTACTCGTATTATGTTATTATGTATACGTTACTAATATATTTTTTTCTTATTGCAGGTAATAATTTAAACCATCAATCAAGAACATAACCGCTTTTCCCCACCGGAAACACGAGTTCATGACAATGCATTAACCGACCAGTTGCGGTCGTGGCGACACGAAAATGACTAGAAATTAAAAATGTGATCAAAAATAAACAAAAATGTTCGCGAAAACGGATCGATTCTGGGATCGGAGAAAGTTTAGGAACTCACGATGATGCCGCGTTATCGATTTTTCGATTCGATAAAATAAATCGATTCCTCTCGATTTATCGCTTAGTAAATTGTGTTGCAATTATTTTAAATTCTAAAGCAATATTAGGTTAAATTGTAAATAAGTGTAAATATTTCGGACACCATTCCGTTCCTAGGCAAAACGGGGCCAAAATCGCGTAGCTAGAATCAAAATGCTACCAAATATAACGTTTGGTAGAACGATGAGTTGGAATGAAACGAACTCAACACATTTAATACCAAGTTACTTGAGCCAAGAGGAGTTCTTTGCGTTGCAAAACGGTTCGGATCTGAATTCGACGCTAAATGACACACATTTTGTGCTGAAGACTTGGTATCCGAGTGGATATTCACCGGCGCATATAATAATCGCGTCGGTGGTCGTAACGGTTCTTATGATTATGGTGGTAGTAGGGAATATGTTGGTGATTATTGCAATAGTGACTGAAAAGGCGCTGAAGAATATACAAAACTGGTTTATAGCGTCACTGGCTGTGTCGGACTTCTTTCTTGGTTTAGTGATAATGCCATTTTCGCTCGCGAATGAGCTTATGGGTTACTGGATTTTTGGGTTTTGGTGGTGCGAGATACATTCCGCGATGGATGTGTTGTTGTGCACCGCGTCTATTATGAATTTGTGCCTCATATCACTGGACCGCTACTGGAGTATAACACAGGTAAGTTTTGTGTATATCAATCCTAGCATAAAACATATATATATATAAACTAGTAGACCGACCAAGCGTTGCTCTGGCTAAGGTTTTAGTAATATTACATAGTAGTAACCTATTCAAGGGAAACGGTAGGAGAACACCAGTCACGGGGTCCACCATGCCTATAGGGTGGTAATGCCATTAAATTGTAGCCTTTTTAAACGTTGGTACTTTCAACACAGCGCCATCTGTTAGAATTGTGACTTTCAAATAATAAACAAATATTTTGCAATAAAATAATTTGCAATAAATTGAGATGTAAGCTATCCTATCTTTTAAGTTAGATCAAACTGCACGCAGTGTGCAAATTTGATTGATATCGGTTCGGTAGTTTAGGAGTCCATCGCGGATAAACAACGTGACACGTAATTTATATATATTTAGATATATATAAAATCTATAACAATTTTGGTGTTATTCTGCACCTCCTTATCTGTTTATATCATCATTTTTGTTCAGCCTTCTGAGCCTAACAAACGTTAATTTTTGGATCTCTTGCGTGCTGCTTTTTGCGATACTTTCCTTTGCAATAGCAAGTATTAATTGTGTATAAAGAAAGCAAAATCCAGCCAAGCCGGGATTCGCTCGACTTCAGAGTTGAGAGTCGTTCACACTATTCACAAATGTACATCTATTACGCAGTATAATTCAAATAATTCGGTAATTGGTTGGTAACTGACGAATTTATCTTTTTGATAATTTTGTCAGTAAAGAATTGCAGTTCAGCCTTGCGATTTTGTAACTCACTTTTCGAACTTGCACAGCGGTTTTCGCTGCTTCACGACTGATTTGAGCGCGACCGCCGCTGCGAAAACCGCTATGCGAAAAATGAGATACAGAATCGCAAGGCAGTTCTTCTGTTAATATTTTGGACATAAAGAACCTCAATATTCGATAACCAATCATTATCCGAAATGCAACCAAAATTTTAAATTACTAAAGTCTACGTAAAGCCGATGAATAATGGACGAAAACTTTGAAGCAATTTCCGCGATACCTGTACTACAGTGTACTCAATCACAGTTGAGAAATTAGGCCAACTAAAAGAGTGGCATAAATTTATTCTCTTTTAAGAGGAAACTTTTCAGTACGTAACATAAGCTTGTATAAGTTTCAATTTAATTACGGACTTTTATAGGCAACTAGACTTCACTAGCGATGTGACATTAGAAACTAGCAATGTTAATTAAATAAATTTGTCTTATATATAAAATTCCCGTGTCACAATGTTCGTTCCTATACTCCTCCGAAACGGCTCAACCGATTCTTATGAATTTTTAATGCATATTCAGTAAGTCTGAGAATCGGCTACTATCTATCTTTCAAACCCCTAAGTGTGAAGCGGTGTCCACCATAAAAAAACTTGTGATACAACATAAAAAATACATACAACCCCTAATATTCACCCCTCTACGATCAACCCCTATTTTTTATTATAGTAGATAGTTATTTTTATTGAACTAAAAAATATAAATAAAGTTAACTAAAAAATAAAGTTTTCGGTTTTGTTTGATCTGTTACAACGACAGGGTTATTTAAAGATTTTATCATTTGTATTTATTAAACATTAACCACAAAGGTGCATATTTAATTACATTTCCTCACTGTAACAGTGCCGAACAGTGGAGTCAAACTGTGGTAATCACATTTACGTCAGTAAAATACGTATCCACCATACCCGTTCACGCAGGAATTACTTTTACTTCGGAATTATCATTGATTTATAGCGATGGTTTAATAAATAGGCTTATGGTTCAGTTGCTAACTCATAAATAATAGAACATAAAGTTCTTATTTTGAAACCCTATAACCTCTAATGTGGCATGAGACAGACACATTCATGCGTCTGCTTTTGTTTATAAACACTAACTAGTCTCATTATAAACACTTACTAGTCTCATATGTCTTCTATCTTATCTATTGTCATCATCCAGTGGCGCCACATTCTGCGTCCTCACATTTCTACATCTGTCATAGATTATTTCTCTTTCTGTACCTGACAGGTGCCTTCATGTCTGTCAGGTACCTTTCTTACGTGAATTATTTCTTAATGAGTTTGTTTTGTACTATTATCATCATCATCAATGGCTATATTGCCTTTGCCCTTGTGGGCCTCAGCCTCTTCACTTACTACTAACTCACTTTGTATTATTTTAGTCGTAGTTAAATGTAATTTATATGGCCTCTATTCATGGTTTAAATACTTAATTACTCTTAATCACATATAGTATTGTAACATACCATACCAATGGCGCTATGTACAACCTTTTAGGTCTGAGCCCTTCTGTATCTGTTCCATTAAATTTCTTAAAGGCAAGTTCACCTACTTGATCATCATCAAGCTTATGTGCCTGACATACACCGTCAACTTTTTGGGTCTAATGCATGCCGGTTTCCTCACGTATTCCTTTACCGTACAAGCGAGTGGTATAAACGCACAGACAGAAACTCCATTGGAGTACAGCCCCAGATATGAGAGTCGCACGTTTAAACCACTAGGCCAACACTGCTCAATTGTATTGCAACAAAAATAAATCAATGATGAAAGGTTAAAAATAACTTATGTTTCTTGAATGTTGACCTACTGTTAGTACAATAGACTGTGCGCGTTTACCGAGGCGAGCTGAACCTGATTGAAAGCGATGTTCTTTGATTTGTTTTTCTTTGAATCGTCAGGCAATCCCAGTTTTATCAGACTTTAATACGGAAGATGTAACATTTGAATAACACCGTTTTATCAATACAGTCAGTTAAATTTGACAATACAACTATATTGTATAAAGAAAAATAAACACTTTTAGCTTATCTTCACTGTTGTCTTAAGTAAGGGGATTATAATTTATTTATATCAAATCCGCAATTATAATAACACCTAGCGTAAAAAAAAAACTTCTTGACGTTGTTACATATGCGGGTTGGATTTAGTGGTCAGGAGACTTTGAGATAAAAACGAAGCCCGAAAATATTTTCCAAACACAATTAACAGCATTTCTCTGAACAATATAAGGTCTGTACAGAATTTTGTAGGTAAAGAGTACAGCAAAACAAAATCAAAGGAAGGTTTGCACTAGGTTTACTAGTCGATTAAATAATTTTTCGTAGTCTCTTGTGGAGGCTCCGGGCCTGTAGCTCCGGTTGTCCTCCCCTAAAGGGCCTGATCGACGGACGAGTAAGACCGCGGTTTTATGGCTCGTCGGTAAAGCTCGCCGGTGTATCATTGCAAAACCACGGTTTTAAATACCGCCGAGCCTGGCTCGCGGCTCGTCGTCGTGCTATATTTTTTACGCGGCTCGCCATGCAAAACCGCGTGTCGGAAAGAGAACAAGACATGTTTGCGACTGTTTTGCTTGCTAATCGATCAGCACCAACGAGCCGCGAGCCAGGTTCGTCGGTATTTAAAACCGCGGTCTTACTCGTCCGTCGATCAGGCCCTTAAGTCCGGCCCTAGTAACTTACTTAGTACGGTGTGAGCCGTTCGTAGGCGAAAAGTCATTAGTTAATAGTTGAGTTTATTGCTTTATACCGACGTTTGTTTTACAACAATTTATGTGGTTATTTACGTAGTAGTAGTTTTTTAATTGGTTAAAACTGTTTAATTTAATGATAACAATACAATTGGCTTAACAGGCATAGCACAAAAACACAGAAATACTTATTACTAAAGTGTTTATAATATTATTGGGGTATTTTTCTTTACATGCAAGTGTTCTTAAACTAAAATTACATAAATATTTTATTTAACCTAACGTTGTCGTCGTCGTTATATAAAATTGATAACCTCCAACGGGATAAAATACTTAGATAGAATTATATATTGCTAAGTAACGACGCAAAATTTTATTGAATTTCGTGATGAAACATGCATCCAAATAAGTAGGGTTGATAAAATGAATTAAAACATTGTTATTGGTATGATTCTTTCTTTCTCGTTGGTACATTAAGATCGTATGTTTTCATACTCACATACTACGTATGTATAGGTTGTACTTGCTGCTGAGTACAACAGTTTTTAAAAATTACTTTATTTCTACATACATATGTGTTGACTACACCTCCATATTGTTACCAAACAATTTAAAAAAAATATTAGACCTATGAGGCACTCCAAGTATAACATATTATAAACCTTATGATCTTATATCACAATCAACCCTATATATATTTAAAGAAAAAACTTTGATACCAACTCCGGGGAAATAAATACAGATAATGCAACTTTTTCTACAGCTGTGATACTTTTTTGACATCCAACATCTTTTTGTCTACAGTCACCGTGACCACGCACGCTGTAAAGCACGCGAAACGTCGGTTAAATTTAAATTATGTTAAATAATTGTAAATTTATAATAATACATAACTTTAATCCGGTTAAAAAGTTTTTTCTTTAAATGTGTAAAGGTTATGTCAAGAAAATACAATACTAATCCTATATATAGGTAATGAGTACAATGCATATGCAATATAATGATTATCTACGCCAAAATAATTAAATAAAAAGTCTGGTTTTCGCCGTGGTCGTTGTGGGGCATAGATTTATATCGTTAGATAGGCCCCGACACCAAAAACTGTGGCATTGTTTTTGAATGTGTGCGTTAACGAAAACGTTTGATTAAAACCAAAAACAGTGCAATGTGTGTAAAAGGTACGGTCGAAACTAGTGTCATCTCTTTTTCTCCTACATTAGTTGCAAACACTACTTTCTCTTTCGTGCACTCGCCATTAAATTTTTTTATTTTAGACAGTGCGGAAGGAAAAATAAAAGTTTTTAAATCAAATCGCAATACTTACGAGTGAAATGTTACACCTCTGGCTTTATTTGTGTTTCTAGAATTGTTGTTGCACTTTAGAAAGGCACACGATGGCATTTTGTGACACTAAACTGCTCGCAAACGTCCTTTACAACACGTCCGGCTAACACTGTGTTTAGGGGTGCACTGATCCCAGGTTAGTGAGCTCACTCACTTCGACTGTGGAACAACACGGCGCGGTCTCACTGCGGTAAGGGCCTATCTAACGATATAAATCTATGTTGTGGGGGTGATCTTTTAGTATACCTACTTATTAGTAAAATAATCTTAATATCCAAACATTGTACAAATAATTACATAACCCGAAAATTAGTTTAGGTAGTTGTAGAAGTACGTTTAAATATTTTAGAGGCCAAATATTTTCGTAGCCCAGTTCATTTTATATTACAAGAGCTAACAGTATCGAAACTGTGTAGATTTAACAGTGTTAGATCAAGAACATCAAGTATATCATTGGATTTAAACGTCTAGCATATATTTTCTACGGAGTGTAATATCCGTCATTTCCGCATTTTTGAAGTTATACTTCTTTAGGCGTATTACGGGAAAATGACCAGAGTAAATTTTGAAGATGAGCGCGCACACCGTCACAAAAAACCGACACCCTGAATTTAGCTATAGTTAACATTTTAGATTTTTTGAAGTTTTAATCCTTTTGGCGCGTTAGGGAAAAAATATGAGAGTAATGTTTTTTTATAGTTAGTGTCGTTTTTTCTACAAACGTAGAATAAGGCGAAAGATACAATGTTTGAAAAGATGTTTATCTAGTTACGCCAAGTATAATTTCTAACGCGTGTATATCAGTATATTTTATTCAATCGAAAGGAAAACAATCCAGCAGTGTTGCAGGCCTCAGGACGCCTGTTGGTTAGGACATCGACCGCCATTACTAATCGTACTCTCAGCAAAAACTAACCTCTCAAAAAGGGCACACATGACACAAAGTCTAGAAATAATTAATGAACTGCATAAACTGACAAAAGGTTTGGTCCTATACAGTAAAAGATAGTTAGTCTTTTTGTAAATATTTTAATCTATAACAATTTAATGTGTGTGTAATTGTTTGTTTGTGATATAAATGTAAATAGTGGCCGCCTTAGAACAATCTGTGGTAGCTTATTTGTGGTAGCAATGGTAGCTTATTTTGTTAAAAATAAACATAGATCAGTATTAGTATTTCATCAGTGACTAGGTAAAATAAATTGTGTAAACCACCACACAATTGTGTATTTCTGGATAAGTTTCGGAAACTCTTTCGGAACAAATCGAGTATGTTTAAAATTGCTTTGAAAGTTGTGACACTGTGACCAATAAAGGGACTTTACAGATAAAATATCAAACATTGGCTGTGAAAATTAGTAGAAGATTGGATTAGGGAGTCGTAATTATGAAATGGGTGTGTAATTGCGTAATAGAGCCGAATTATTGAGTGAAACGATTCCTCTTCTTGAAAGGTGACGCGTGATTGAAGAGACTTTCTTATTAAAACCTCGTTGTTTTGCGTTTATAGAATATTCACTTTTGATTGACCAACCTAACTCATTGGTGACCTGCATTCCTCACTCTCTGCTCACTCTTAGAGTTATCCACTCCATAACGCCCCAATCATTCCTAACTGCTGAGTTTATGCACCATTTAAGACATTCTTGGTCTATTTGTATGAAACTATGACCAACTCAAACTCTTACATAGACGCTGCTTAATTCCCGAATCAGGAAATCAGAAATTACGGATTGATTAGTGGCTAATTGGCAAAATTTCATTTTTATTATTAATATATTTTAATGAACGATTAGAGTCATTCGTTGATCAGTAGTTCTCAACGGCACACGTAAGCTAAAAAGCATTTTATTCAGATAAATTGATAACACCTTAGCTAAATAGGTCAGTTAGTAGAGCCCAGATTCCATTACGGAGGTTCGCATTCAGAATATTAATTTAATTTATATCGGCGCCCGGGGGTTTTATTAATGATCGGTGTTTAGCCAGTTTTACATTATTAATCATCCCCTTTAGTAACATTTTCTCCTTTCGATAGTTTAATAGACCTGTTGTAAGCAAAACCCCAGAGTGGATGTAATAATTGAAATGCAAGTAAAGAAGTATACCTCTAAAAATTTATTAAAATGTAAAAATAATGTTTAAAACAAAAAAACAAAATATAAAACTTACTTCGTGTTTAAGCTGATGTACTCGTCGGCTCTTTCTTTTAAATTGTGTTAACGCAGTGATAAAAATAGACAGATATATTATGTTGAATGATTTAAACGTTTTGTTTCAATGAATGGTCTGATTTATTATTAATTTATCAAACCTAAAGGTATATCCATATCCAAAGGCGACCTAGATATTACTACTAACATCTAAATAAAACACTATTTTGACCGGATTGAAGTTATGTATTATTATAAATTTATTACTATTTAACATAATTTTAAATTTATCCGACGTTTCGCGTGCTTTACAGCGTGCGTGGTCACGGTGACTGAGACAAAAGATGTTGAATGTCAAAAAGTATCACAGCTGCAGAGAAAGTTGCATTATCTGTATTTATTTCCCCGGAGTTGGTATCGACTGAAAGATGGAGGATGGAAATTTATAATAATACATAACTTCAATCCGGTCAAAATAGTGTTTTATTTAAATTAGTAAAAGTTATGTCAATCAAAGACAATACTATGTACTAACATCTAGCTATAATAAGTACCAACAACACTACTAAAATTTGAAATCGAAATAAAGAAGGCTTTATTATTATTAAATGACAGTTTAATAATCAATATATTGATAGTTGTAATAGATCAGGTTATCGATGTTTTAGATGAAAAGATTTAAAACAACTGTTGCAATCAGATTTTTTGTTGTGATATTCAATTGTTAGTTAGTAGACTGTTTGGAAACTTCAAAAATGCCCAATGAAAAACCAATATCTGTGAAATAATAGATTGATAGCATCAACTGTATATCGCGCCTATGACTATCAATCTCTATATAAAAACGTTTTATTAACTTAAGGCGAGTTCAATCCTTGTGATAGATGGTTTACGCAGGTGTTCTTAACTGAAACTTATAAAGGGAAAATTTTATGAAAAAGGAATATAATTTTGGAGACAAAATTATATTAAACTTTTGTTTACATCTTAAGTTTAATATACATTTCATTATTTTGAATATGGATGTTGCAAACTTAGAGGCGTTTTAAAAGATCCTATAGTTATCAATATTTTTTCAACTGAATATGGAATATAAATTAAAATAAATCAGTGGCGCTACCTCTTTAGGTCTTGGCCTCAGATTTCTGGATCTGTTTCACGATCAGCCTCCAGTGCCTGACACACGCCGTCGACTTTTTGGGTCTAAGACATATCGGTTTCCTCACGATGTTTTCCTTCAGCGTTCGAGCAAATGTAAAATGCGCACATAGAAAGAAAGTCCATTGGTGCACAGCCTGGGATCGAACCTACGACCTCAGGTATGAGAGTCGCACGCTGAAGCCACTAGGTCAACACTGCTCATGAAATTTTAATTATCCAATTGAATTATTTGTAGCAAGACAATCTTAGGGTAGAATCACTGACGCCATACTTCGAAACCCGCTAACAAAGTTATTCAGACCGCTAAGTATACATAAAACCCTTCGACCTTAGTCATTGGGGCTTTCGGGCAAGAAAGTGGTTAGACTGGTTGAGGATCCTTCCTTTAGGTCGAAGGAAGAGCAGCACTTGCCTTCCTCCTCAGTTTAAACTTTAAACAATAATTCTAAATCTAATTAACATTGTTTAATTAAAAATAATGTAATCTCCAATGGAGAGAAAAAACAAAAGTCTGTATAATATATTTTTCTATTGACAGGAATTAAGTTTAGTGGCGGTTTTTTCTATGGATCTGACTTTATTGTTTAAAACAAAAGCTTATAAGTAAGATAACATTAGGGGTTCGTAAATCTAGTGACACTTATGTTATTGGACATTATTGGAAACGAGAATGTTAAATTACAATTTATAAGTGTGGTAAAAACTAAAGGGCTCATATTTGTTTCAAGTGTGCGATGATTGTTTTGTTTCTATTTATTAACTAATGTTATTTAACTAATGTTAGGTTACATAACTCAAGTAAATTTGTAAAAAACTATTTTTGTTTTAAAAGGTTCGAACACATTATATTAATGGGGAGTCTCTACAGATGTTATATAAATAAATGGTTTATCATAAGTGAAATAAATTAACTCGCACTTAATAATCCCCTTGAATCCCGACGGAGCGTAGAGCATAAACATTACTGCGTCCATTTCACTTATCATATCACACTTACTCACATTTGCACTAGATATGCAAATTTGGATTTCAATGCATTACAATCTCCGTGAGTTAGTGATTAAACAGAAACACAGGAAAAAAATAATATTTTATTATCAAAAAAATGCCAAACAAGAATTTTAATATACATACTAACTTTTATACTTAAACTACTAATAAATTCTATATATAAAAAAAAATGGTGCGTGTTCTTATGTACGCGCGTAAGAAGTTATACTTCTTTGGCTTTCTTTTTTTTTAAATATTAAATAATTAATAATAAATATTTAGCGTTAATAATTTAACAATATTTAATATTTAGTATAATATTCAATTATTAATTAATATTAATAATAATTATTATATTATTAATTCAATTTAATAACTAGGTAACAATAGGTCATAACCTTTTAACTAAGTAATTAAAACTCCTTTAAAAAATAATTAAAACTCCTTTATTTGTTTAAAAGGTACTACAAATGTCATTATGGTCATTCAAAATTCTTGGCATAGCTGCTTCACGCATATTCTATTTCTTTTTACTTGTAGATTGTTTTATTCCCATCTCGCTCGCGCACGCTCGGCGCTCATACTGATAATTTTGTGTCACGGTGCGCGCGCATCGTAAAATTTCACTCTCATAAATTTTTCATAACGCTCCTAAATAAGTATAACTTCAAAAAATTACATTCTTCTCTCAGTCTTCCCAAACTAGTCACAAATATATCCAGTTCTGGTGCAGATCTGAGGAAACGGTAAAGTAGCGAAATCATAAGCGGAATTGGTGACTGCTTGCGACATTCAACCACGCAGCGGGGCTGCTTCGGGGTTCTGAAATACTTTTCAAGCACATCAGGGATTGCTTAGGCTGTACTAAGCAATCCCAAAGTCAGGCCCACGCAGTCTATTCTACCACAAAAGATTAATTGCAAAGTAGATTGCAGTATCCGTATTATAAATGTAAAAAAAATCTGGCCGCTTGCATCCATTTTGTATGTAACGGGTGTAAGATGACATATAGCATTGACGAAGTCTTTAGTGTTTGTATAATTAACATAAAAAGCCTTTTTTTATTACAATTTTCTTAACCTACATATGTATGTACTATGTATGTGTGGACTCAGTTTCCACACTAATGACGACCATTTGGTCCGTTGTGCTTTAAGTTCTGGCAAATTAAGCTCAGAAGTTCCCTGGACTTTTCGCAGGCTTCAAGGAGCGACCTCACTGCTCCGAGGATTTCAAGAATCACAAGAAAACATAGAAAACATTTTGTCAGCCTCTTTTCTTCACAGCGAAAACACAATTTGAATGAAAGAGACAAATAAGTAATTTGATAGACTAGTATTAGGCAAAATTGGTTTTTATAGTTAAAGCAATAAGATTGTATTTCCAATGCGCAGATAATCGCTAAAGAGCCTACGTTGCAAGTGATACATTTTCGTGTTAGTGACGTGCCGCAAATGAATGAAATTTAGTCGTAAATGTCGAAACTATATATTCAAACCATTGTAGTGGTTTTAATTACTACTTGTTTCTATTATTATTAAAACCCTAAACATTCATTCATAAATAAGTAATTACATATAAAGCTTTTTTGTCCTTACTGAAATCAAAGGTTTTATCACTGAAAGATCAAACCTGTATTAGTTCTTAAGAATAGATTACAGGCACGAAGATAAGACGAACAGACATTTTGAATTTCCGAGCGGGGCGAGCTAAAAATTTAAAATATCTTAAGTAAGGAATGCTTTTAAAGCCGGACTTTGGGTGTTCTTTCTCAATGTTTAATAATTAAAATCCAAATAAAAACCTAAAGAACTCACAAAATTTTACAATTTCTTAAAATTAAAAATTAATGAATTCCAATGGTAACACTTCGAGGGCGTGTGCGAAAACCAAAATCCGCATATACGCATTGTTCAAATGCATCCTACGAATGTGAAATTAATGAAATGTTCAAATACGAATGTAACGGTCGGTTGGATAAGCGTTCCAAATTCAAACCAGCTTATATTGAAAATAATTGAAATGGCCAGTATTTGTTGATAAACTGAATGATTGAACGAATGAATGGAAGTGTGATTCCGGAATTCAAATGTTTGTGAACCTAATCGGTCACTTGAGACTGAAGCTTCAACGTTGAAAATACCTCAACGAATTTTTAAAATTAGAATTTATAGAAAGACATTTTTAGAAATATGCTCTTACAATAAATGATAGTATATACGAAGAAAAAACTTATTTATTATTTCTTTATCTCAAATAATAAGATGAAGCATTAATCACCATCAATAATTATTCGGACACCTTTAGACAGGTTATCTTAAAATGATTTATGGCAAGGTCTTTATGTTCAATATAATCTTTGTAATTTTGAATAGACTGGAGCCATGGAATATTAGTAAAGCCAACAATAGTTTTTGTACTATCAATAGAAAAATGGCTATTTATTGGCTAACACATACCCATGTATAAACTCTTTTATACATTTCGTTATCATGAAAAATATTTACTGAAATTTAACTATTTTATTTATGATTGATATTAAAGAGAGTTTAAATGGCATTTTTAAATAATAATATTTGTCACACGCCACATCTCACCTGTAGTACAATATATCACAATTTGACCATATGATTTTGTCCCATTCGGTGTCGAGACCCTTGGTCCGTGGGTCCTAGCGCTTTAAGGCTTTTTAAAGACATATCAAAAAGCGTAGTCGACATCATAGGAGACCGAAGATCTGGCAGCTACCTCGGACAAAGAATAAGTCTAGCGATTCAAAGGGGGAACGCTGCCAGTATCTTCCGAACCTTGCCTAAAGAGACTCCTTTTAATAATATATTTTAGTTTATGTTAAGGTTAGTTTTTTTTTTCAATGTATATTATTTTAGTTATTATATTTTAAGGTTTTTTTTTGAAGTGAAACTTCTTTATCGGGGTTGGAAAAAAATGTAGTGTAACATTTTTGCGTTACGCGTCACATTTTTCCGTTACGCGCCATGTTGCTTTTTGAAGTCAAACTTCTTTATCGGCGTTAAAATATGACATATAGTATGTTTTTGACTTTGAAGTTTGACAACGGATTACATTTTCGAAGTCAAACTTCTTTATCGGCGTTAAAATATGACATATAGTATGTTTTTAACTTTGAAGTTTGACAACGGATTACATTTTCGACTTGAAATTTGCTAATCGCAATTTGCAGCAATTAATTTGTAAATTGTATGTTAGGCAGTGTATCAAAATTTACTGTGTTTAAAGAAATAGTTTCGGACCTCTAAACTTAAAACAAACCAATTATGGCTCTGCGTACAACAAAGGTTTTATATAAGTTTCACTTCTTACGTGTGTACACCTAGTACACGCACACATTTTTTTTTATCTCCTAACTATTAAATTGTCTACATATGTTAAAATTGACATATTTCTGCTTCTGCTATAGTGATGTCTGTTTCCTAATAAATGTGATTTGACCATTATTCAAAATATTACATAATTTTAATCAGTGACATTTACAAATACATTTACAGCTATAAACACCGGTAAAAGGAGATTGTCATCGCCCCTTGTATAGTTAGTGACCGGAAACGGCCGGCCTCGATATAAGCAGAAATAATGCAAATCACTATACAACCATAAAGAAACGAACGAACGAACGAATGAACGTTGCATATTAATAAAAGTAAATACGACGTGTTTATTTGTAGTTTTAGATATGTTTTTTTTACTTATAGCACAAATACTTTGTATTTAACGCCGTACAGGCAAACGGGCAGTGGGCGCATCTGTCTTGCGATTCTGTAAACAATAAACTACAAGCTCCCTCCTTATCAGAATGCCAAATCGAAAAATGACTAATTCACGACTGATTTGAGCGCGACCGCCGCTGCGAAAACCGCTGTGAGAGTTCGAAAAGTGAGTTACAGAATCGCAAGGCTGATTTTAAGTGATATCTCATCACAATTCCAGAAGGATAGTGCGTTGCCGGTCTTTCATGAATTTTTTTAAATCGAATCGGTTCGGAAATGCTTCGACAAAACAACGGCAATATAAGCCAAGTGTGATATTGTTTTGAAAGATATAATTTCAATCTAGGTATCATCTTATCTACTCTTATCATCTTGACAGTACATAATATAATATTAAAATATTTTAACTACACTTGTAGAGTAAAAAATATTGTTGCTTGGTATAAAGTGCAAAGACCCGCAAGATCTGAAAGGGAAAGGAGCATTTTATAAAATAAAAATAAGTCAGTGGCGCTACATCTTTTTTAGGTCGGGGCTTAGATTTATGTATCTGTTTCATGACCATTTCTCAATCTAAAGGCGAGTAGGTGACCAGCCGCATTAACCATGGAGAGTGTTCAGAGGAGTTGTTCGGACTCCTGCAGCTGAGTTTCATCCTTGGACGTCAAGGCAGAATACAAAATACCATCCGTATCACCTTGACGTCCGTCGTTCCAGAACTGAGCGATTCTTAAGGCCATTTCCACCGCGCACCACCATTATGTGGAACCAGCTGCCCACTGAAGTATTTCCGAACCAATTCGACTTAGGGTCCTTCAAGAAAAGAGCGTTAAACGCGAGCCTTCTGACAGTTCGAGTGTCCGTGGCGGTAGGTATCACTAAACATCAGATGAACCTCCTGCCCGTCTGCCTCCTGTAACTTAAAAAAAATCTTCCAGTGCCTGACACACGCCACCGACTCCTTTTTTGGATCTAAGGCCGGTTTCCTCACGATGTTTTCCTTCACCGTTAGAGCGAATTTTAAATGCGCAAATAAAAATAAAGTCCCTTGGTGCATAGTTAAAGTCGAACCTACGACCACAGGGATGACAGTCACGCGCCGAAGCCAACACTACACTTGAATACATTTTATAGCCGAATGAAAATTCGGTTTCTCCATACTTACTTATTTCACAAATGCTTCATAGTTGCTAATGAACGGGCAGGTCTTCTATTTTTGTTTGATATTCTGGTTCAGATTTTCTAATTAATTCTTTAAATATAAATATGGAACAAACATGCTAACCGGGCTTTTTGGTTTAGACTTGAGTGTATTATAAGGTGTGAATGGAGGCGTTGAGGTCTTTACGCTCACTACGCTAGTTAGCTCTGCGCTTGAGTAACTAACAAAGGGCAATCACTATAGGAATAGTGCTCTTATTACGTCATACTTTCGACGCGAACGAACATGGAGGACGGTGAATTTGCAGCAACGTTGTAATATTGTGTAATATAAAAATGTTTACATATTTTATCTCAATAAAACATTCATGCCCTACTTGTTCTTAATTAATATAACAGGTCTTGATTCTCGTAAGCAACAATTAGATATAGACCAAATATAGTTCTTAAGTAATCTATTATTTTTTACTAAGTGTGTATAAGACAAATTTAAATAATCAGATATCTTAGTCGTTTTTTTTAAATTGCTTCAGATCTCCGTCATTTATGTTGTTTGAAATAAAATTTAAAAAAAAAATGTGTGCGTGTACTAGGTGTACACACGTAAGAAGTGAAACTTCTTTATGACCTTATTTTCGAAAAATGGTCTACTATATGCAACTTTATAGAAATTGGTTAAATAAAGTTAAATTAGATAAAGTTTAACAAAAGGCTTTTATTATCATAGACAGGAATACAAATACAATTATTTCATTTTAACTTATTACTGTGCTACTATGTAGTACTAAGATTATTACAGAAATTCATTAATTGTAATAGAATTATTAGTATTACTATCATTGTTATCGTTATTATATATTTTTGTTACTAATGGCTTCGAATCTCTTCGGATCAACCGTGGTAGGGACAAGAAAAAGATGGCGCGTAACCGAAAAACGTGACGATTTGCTACAAAATTTCTCCCATACGTCGATAAAGAACTTTTATTCCAACGCCGATAAAGAAGTTTGACTTCAAAAATAATAAAGTTTGATGAGGGTGATCAAAAATATTTTTACTCGGCCAATCGTCACATTTTTTTAGTAGGTATTAATTTTGTGTATCAACGGCCACCGAACCGTTCTTTGTGGTACATATGTATATTAAATTTAAAGCCTTGACAATTAATTTTAATCCAAAGGATACACTAACGTAATTTTAATTATGGTAATGTTGATAAAATATGATATGTTTCACAAATAACCGTACAATATAACCGATGGGCCATGCAACTCTATAGATGGTTCAAATTACTGTTTTCAACTATGAACATTTAATAATAGCTGTAAACGTGCCTACACATATTAATTATCGAAAACAATATGCGATGATTAAAATGTAATAACAGATTGTGTGGATATCAAATTTTATTACATGTTTCGAATGGCTAGGGTAATTTTAAGTACAATGGAATATCACTTTAAAACATACCGAAAATGTTCTTATAGATACTCACAATGCCAAAAGCAAGTGGGTTGCCGACATTTTTAAAATTACTACGCTCTTTCTTGAAGGACCTTATGTTGAATTGGTCTGTAATACTTCAATCGCTGCTTGGTCAAAAGCTGGTTTAAAAACCCTGAGTTTTGGAACGACGGACGTCTAAACGAGTGGAATTTCATATAAATTGGTTTGATTACCCGAGTTGTAGAATTGTTCCATTTTACATGTCTAAAAATACATTGTAATATAAGCTTCATTGCCTAAAAATCTTGCTTTTAAAAACAAATTATATACTTAAAGCTTAATTACTTTTAAGCTTTACGTTGCTAATTGGGAGGTTTAAAAAGTTTGTCGGCTGTTTCCGGCTCCGTTACTACTAGGTTTTGGGTAGCACAAGGGATAATCACATACTTTCTTAAAATATAATAAAAACATGGGTGTTAAATGGTGACTCCACGAGTACCAGTTTGAGGTGAAAATACCATTTTACGATTGTATTGACAATAATTTTACAGCATTAATAGAATCAGAATATATTTTTATTCGCCATCGCCTGATCTCATCCACAATGTAATGGAACATTTTATATTAAACTTTGCTCAACTACATTCTTTGTGTAGACTTTTGTTGCTCGGACAAATATTTGTTTTTATAGAAGCAGATTATCGTGTAAACAAAACCGCATCTAATCCTTTTTATGTGTTTTCTTTAGCGAAATCACTGAGTATTTTGTCGTAAGAGGTGTTGTTATTTATATAATATTATTATCCAATATTAATAGTATTTATTATTTGTTTTATTTCTGTTAATAACAGTTTGTACTATATTGACAGCAAATTATAAAAAAAAAACAATGGCGCTAATAACTTTAATTGACCTTCTTTGCCTGATACACGTCAACGTTTTTGGTTCTAAGGCATGCCAATTTCACGACATTTTCCTTCACTGTAGCAGCGAGGGTTAAACAGAAAGACAGAAAAACTATTGGTGTATAGCCGGGGATCGAACCTACGACATCAGGGATGAGAGTCGCACGCTTAATCCACTAGGCTAACTCTGGATGTAAAATTTGTAGGATGGTGTCTGTTATTTGTAAATCACTTTTTGTCTATTTTCATATTCTGTTCGGTGTTGTGACTTTTGTAGTAATATAGGACACTCATGCATTAAATACTTACAGTCGCTACAAGTCTTTATATTAATATTCTGCAACACAGAACAAAAATGTTCTAAATAGCCTACGTGATACCTAAATTCCTTTACCAAAAAAAAAAAAATTACGTTTTCCAGAATGCAATATACATTTTGCCTCGTATGAAGTCTAGACGCGCGAAATCCCACCAATCCCAGTAATCCATTATGCCTGGCCGAGATCCCTCAATCTGCTCAATCCAAATGTAAATGTATTTAAATCACCCATTATGATTACATTCAGATGCGGAATTAGATGTGGAAATGGAATAAGGAATCGATCTAAAACCACGTTTACTGTATACATCCGGTTTTATGTATAAGCCAGTTATTGGGGTGCGAGGTATTTTATAAAGAATTGAGTCTAATTGTCTCTTTCTATCAAACTACGTTTACTCTGTGAAGAAAAGAGACATATGATTACAAAGAAGCAATTAGTCTGTTTTGTTTTTTGAGTGAAGAGGTAAGTTTTCATGGTTTTAATAATAACTAGCTG